>JBBJLR010000139.1:26530697-26563284 GCA_037577145.1 Brachypetersius gabonensis
TGAACTTGGAATGACTTACTGACAATACCAGCTTTTTATACCCACAGAATGTTGAAATTGATGCCACATTGAAAAAGATTGTCTTTTGGTATTGGCCCCAATATAAGGCACACCTGTACACAATGAGACCATTACATGCAAAACACAAAATTATGTGTTTCTATCACTCCAATACAATTGCCTCCCTATCCCAAAAACGTCTGCAGTGAAAAAACACTGTATGTGTGACATCCACTAAGTCTCTCATGATATCCCTAACTTATTGTGAGTAGTGTATTTTCATAGAAACAATTTTGACTATGTGGTGACTATTGACTTCTAGTGTTTGTTAGTGACATTAGCCTCCAGCACCAAATTAAACAAGCACAACTAGGATTCCAAGTTTTAGTTGATTGGCTACATCTGGGATGAGTTTACAAGTGGGTATATATGATTTCTTACTAAACTATGCCTTTAATAACCAGCCTTTTTAAGGCAAGCTCACTTGTTGAAGTAACAGTCGTTGAACTGAAATTGACCATTTCAGTGTGTTTTCCACCCCAGGCTGTTTGCGAGAACAGGTTACTGCTAAAAAAAAACACCAATTAGCAGGCCAAATATGAGCACGAGCAGGATGTTTGCGGACAGGTAGATGTCTTGAGGGCAAAGGAAGGCACTCTAACCTCAGACCACTCAAAGATAACCTGCTCAGCTTCACACCACCACAGCCTCACACTGGAAACCCACATCACCAGGAATTTCTTTCTCCAGTTTGTGTTGATGCTGGAGGCGTCAGACATCATACTGAGAATTGTTTGGTGTTTCTAAGTCAGTTATTTTCATTTTAAAAACATGCAATAATAATAAAACAGGTCAACATGTCAAAATCATTACAGATAAGTTTATGTGGGTTTTGTAGTGGTTTTTATGCTGATTTCAATTTTGTGTTTAGTTTTTCCCGCATGTACAGTTTTTGTGATGAAGCTAGTTATATATTGCATGATAGTTGGTATAATGATCATATAATAATCATATGCTAAGCGTTTTTGAAGAAACAGTGGTAGCAGACTGACACTGATCATTATATCTATGCCACAGTGTGCACCTGTCTGACTTCACACTGAAAATATTCAAACAGTTACTTGATTGATGCTGCAGTTAAATAAAAAACCACATGCAAGTATATTGCAAATCTAATATTACTCATAATTCAAGACATTGATGTGACTGAAAAAACTGAAAGTAGATCTGAAATCAGCATGAAAACTGGTTTAGATAAGTGTGTTGTGGTTTCTGATGATTACAAAAAAATGTTTTTGTTGACCTGTGTAATCATCACTATTATGGTGGTGGTGGCCTAGTGGGTAGGATACTTGCCTCTGGACCATAAGGACATGAGTTTGAATCCTACCTTTAGCAGACCACCACTGTGTTCCTGAGCAAGACCCTTAACCCCAAGTTGCTCCAGAGAGACTGCCCCCTGTAGTTAGGGAATAGAAGCTGCTTTGGATAAAAGTGTCTGCTAAATGCAGAAAATGTAAAAATAGAAAACACAAGCTATTCTATTTAAAATTTTAGAAACAAATGGAAAAAACACAAATCTTTGTATCCTAGAGAACATTTTGGATAGTTTCCGCACACAAGTTGGTGAGGGAAAACCTGCAGACAGGGGGGGTTCCGGAGAGCAGTCGAGAGGTGGTGCGCCGAGCGAAATCGCAGCAAATTTCAAGCATGTAGGAGAGCAAACACTGATTTTAGACTGTTTACACTGTTTGTATTTGTTTAAATAAGATTTTACTAATACACTCTATGGGTTAATAAAGTTCATAGAAAAACCTCTGAACCAATACGGAAAGCATCTTCTCTCTTAAGATCAGAACGGGGCGTTTGTTATTTTCCTTGGCTCTGGGCTTATCTCTGTGTGTTTTTAGAGGTCTGCTGCATTTGTGGGTGGCCTCACACACCTCTGTGGTCTTAGCTCTTTGATGTGAACGGTCCCAGCTACACATGGCACTTTGAGGTTTGATCTGAAGTCGTTGATTACCACTGTGTTGCCATGTGTCATCATAAAACATAAAACAGCTCCGTTGCCACAGGATTATATACTTCTTGTTTTCCTCCCTTGTCCTTGTTCCTCTGTTTCCACTGATGGTTCTGAAGGTGGTGTTTATGAGAAGCGACTGTACATCACTGAATAATCCTTTATTTCTCTGAACTAAAGTGCTGCTCTTAAACATAAGGCATCTTTCAATCCAAAAAGCCTTACAGTCTTAAGCATTATTTATCTTAATAACCCGTATCAATAAGACCATATCATACAAAACTCACCCTCACTTTTTTTTAAATAAGAGTTTTAGAGGCTAAGTACCATTTACACTACACTTCACAGCACATATACTAATCTACAAAAACAGCCCTTTGAATTGCTTTGTGACAGCACTGATATACATTAGGCCTATTAGCATTAAGCCCCTCCCACTCCCCCTGAACAGCTTTTGCATTGAGGCTCTACACAAAGAGGTCAGTCAGAACAAATATCATTTATATTAAAATTCCTAAAGGGTTTGGTCCAGTGATGTAAAGTGTGTTGTGTTGCTGTGTCATGTTTCACTTTTGTTACTGCGTTTTCTCTTTCTTTCTTGCTGTTAATAGTGGACAGGTGCTTCTCCTGAGTGCTTCAGAGAGATGTACTGAGTCACTGAGCTACTAGGCAGCACTGAGCTACTCAAACTGTCTGTTTTGTGACTCCTCCTTCTTCCTCCAATGTGTTCACCTGCCAGATGGAGAAACATGTCATGTGCACCTCCAGTAGCAGATCCTTCTGTTAATAATCTTGATTACACACTTCATCAATTTGCATAATGCAAATAAATTCATGCTAATAGGTGGTTACTAATTTCCATTCTTTGTTAGTTGTTAGTATGCTTGGTTGTGCTTACCCTTTAATAGTCTTTGTCGTGTTTTTATTTTTCTAACAGGATTGAAATGTATAGGAGGGCATGTATTCTCTGCATGGCTCAGCAGGCTATTGGGGCTAATCGCAACCTGCAGGGCTGTGTTTTTCCTCCTCTGCCTCACTGAGTGTAATATGGGCTTCCTTTACGACCTATCTCTGAACTTGTCCCCACAGGAATGGAGGAGGCAGCCGTTGTAAAAATGTTCGCTGGAGGTGAGTAAAGCAAGAGAACAGAGCTCCCTCTTGCTTATAGTGGCTTCTGCTTAACCGAACACATATGAAAACACATGTTAATGAAATCACTGTCCTTGCCCAAAAGCTTGCACACAAGTTTGCATTCTAAAAATTTGCTGTTTAAATCAATTTGATTCAATTCAGTTCAATTTTATTTATGCAGTGCTGTGTACAACCCATGTTGTCACAAATCAGCTTTACAGAGTTCAGGTCCAAGCTTCTAGTGAGCAAGCCAAAGGCAACAGAGGCAAGGAAAAAAAAACCTAAAGGTGGAGGAAGAAACCTCAGGAGGAACCAAGACAGTAAAGGGGAACACGTCCACCTCTGGTCAACCCAGAAAGTAAGAAAGAGTGTCTATGGAGATGATTAACAATACAAGGCCTTTGTGTACAGACTGTTGAACACTTGGCAGTCTATGGCTAATAGAGTAGGTATAGTCAAGAGTCAGTAGAGGTAGTTTTTTTAGTTTTGAGTCTGAGTGAAGAGTAGTTTGAAAGACTCTAGTCTACAGCAACAGGAACAACAATCTCCATCAGAGCTTTTGAATGGGGGAGGAGCAGATTGCAGAGCTAGGATGAGGTGGTGGCCTGGAGCCCCGATGGTGATCAGCTGAGTGAGACAGATGAGCAATGGTTCCCCTCAGAGAACATGGTCCAAAACATTATTGGAGACAAACAGTAAACAGAGTTACTTCTATTTAAGTGTACAGTATACAGTTTATAACTGTAAAGAGTGCAAGCTGGGACTTTGGCCTACCTCACTGTAGCAGCCGAGCTAGAAAGGGCAGAGCTGAGGGGTATGACAGGCATGAGAGCAACCTGAGGCACTGGCATCCCCCACTCCAGTGGTGAGACGACAACACCAGCAGCCTGATTCACTTGAAGTCTCTGTGCACACCACCTACCAGGACTACACCCTTCATCTAATGGGAGGATTCATTATGGAAAGCCAGACTAAACAAGATTTAAAAACTGAGACTGTTTCTGAGTCTCAAAATGTTATTTGGAAGGCTATTCTAGAGCTTGAATAATCACTTGAATAATCAACCATTACAATACTCATGTCATTTTATTTTAGCGCTGTTTTCTTACAAGAGCACCAAATTACAGGTTGCTTGAAGAAACACACACAATTTTTTTTTATTTATATTGAAAGTCAGTGCAGTTTTTATAGTTTTACAGATCATCCATTATCTGTTAATTCACATCAATAATCGTCTACCATAACATTCATTTTTACAGCTATACTATGCATTTGGCTTATATAACACAAATATTTATGGATGATATTACATAATTATGTAACGTCTGGTGACCCTTCGACCCTTCGAAGCTCCTCTGGGAAAATAGTGTTTGCTTTTGAACCTGTACTTTCTGTTTCGTTAATAAACTGTAAATATTCTACTTGGCTGCACGCTGCTGTGTCTCTCTTATACCCAGGACCATGACAAATTGCCCAATTATTTGCGTAGTTTCATCTACATTTAGTCTTTGAATGCTTCGTCTATGGGTTCCAGTCTGGGCTTTTTCCCATTAGTTTCAAAGTCAAACTATCACAAAAGGTCAAAAATATAAAAACAAGTTTTCTTTTTCCTCATAATAAATACTTCTGGCACAGAATTTCTAAGAACTGGGATTGATGTACTGAATTGTAATGTGAAATATGAGCACCGCAGAAGACAAGAGAACAGTAAAAGATTAATAACAGCAATAAAAGACTGTGCAGTTGTGTATTTTATTTTTGGTTGAAATTTGTAAAGTTGTAAAGGCTTTAAAGACTAAAGAAACTTTGCAGATAGACAAAACCATGTTAGAGGAGAACATGTTGAAGCAACATTTTATGGCTGATTTGTGTGGAATTGGGTAAACAGGATCTTTATGTTGCAAAACTAAGCCTACCAAATTTCATTAACATCAGGCATTTACACAGGAATGTACTGGCTGCTGAATTTTGATTGGCTACTGGCAGCCAGTTGTTGTCTGTTCAGTTGACTTTAGATCCAACTTAAGTCCTCACTGTGACCCGGCCTGTTAAGTAGAACCCTGAATACACAATACAGCAGCTACAGTGTGCAATGGTCTTACAATGTTAAACATAATTACTTATGTCAATACTACTGATCTAATTCACTTAACTGTAAGTTCCTTATCTGTAGTATTTATGCCACAGCATTCGCGTATATAGCATAGTGTATTTCCTACTGAGTATTTTCTGGAGTTTTATTTAGACTTTATATTATATTTTATATTGTTCTTGTCTCTGTGTATCTGTGCAGTCATAGCAAAGGCAGGTTTTACCAGGATCTAAAGATTCTGATTCTGAGAATGGACCAAACAGTAAAACAGACAGAAAGAGAGGCTGTATGTTGGTTCACTTAACTCTACACAAGCTTCTCCCCACATAGGCCCAAAGGCTTCAGGGTCTAAAACAATTTTTCAAATAATTGCAGCAAACCTGCCCGACTGGCTCTCTGCACAGATACAGGCCTCTGACTTCCCCTGCACTGTACACCACGGCTGAAAACCCACCCGGGGAGGACAGGCAGATTGACTTCTGAGTTGTTTACACCTTTGAGAGGCTCCTACATCAGAGGGCAAGAGAAAGCAGGTCTGCCCACATGCCTTCGCAAAGCGGCCGCTTTCTATGAGACTTTCAACCGGAGAAAAGAAGTTAATTCTGCTAAACAGCTGCACAGATCTAGTGCATGCTAATTAGCCACCTAAATCTGAAGAGTCTCTGCTTCTCTCTTGTACCTGCAGACATTAGAAATAGACATTAGATACTAATCACACACATCTAACGCACATCCACAAGTGTGCACCACTTTAATGAAGAACTGGACACATTGGAGCAGGTTAAGATGATGTATTTTGATAAAAAACAATTTGGATGTTTTGCGTGAATACTGACTTTGTGCTGAATGAAAGAACAACAAATGGTGAGCGTATATTTGTTGAAATCAGAACAGTTAAACAGTTTTAAGAGTTAATAGTCATGGTTCAGCTCAAGAGTCAGTTTTTCTCAAAAGGCCTACATTTGGAATGCATTATTGTTTTCAAATTAAGCCTGTTTCTGTGCATATGAAGTATCTTAGATAAGAGGTAGATTATTTATGTATAAGCACTCAAGACAGCTTAAATGCACAAGCTAGCAGTACAGTTAAAAATACAGACTAAACTTAAGCAAGCTTACCAGGAAGACACAACAGCAGGTAGATTCATTACTGTCATGAGACTGGATGATACAGAGGCGGAATCTCCCAGACATGAAAAGAACCCACCTTCAGAATCCAGTAACTGAGTCACTGAGTTCTGACTGGGTGAGTTTCAGTATGATTCTTACTAGATTAAGATCTTTTCTATTAGAAAAAGTCACCAAGGTTTAATGTAAAGTGAAGGAACTAAAAGAGTTCATGTTACAAACAGTAGAAACACCTAAATACAGTGTGTGTACAGCATAGACTGATCTCAGAAAGGAATTTCCCCAGAGGCTATGTCAATTCAGCTCAAGTGTCCAGCCGCTATCATCGAGGAGGAGCCTCTCCAGCAGTTTGAAAATATCTGAGGAGCACGAAACTGTACTATTTCATTTTAAATTAAAATGGAGTAGAATGAAGTGAGGTGTCACATCCTCACCACCTTTTGTAAATATGCTAATCTTGTCAAATGATTAAAATAATTGCAGTTCATCACAACTGCATAATTGTGATTAATCATATCGTATTATGTCGATGATCATGTTTAATTGCATTTATCTTACTTGCTCCTATTTGTAACAGTTATATGATTTGATAAATAAGCTTTCATTACTTTTAATAATATTACTATTTTAAAACATAAATACAAAAATAACACCATTACCTAAATACAAAAATAGACATTTAAGGTGAGCTCACTTTCTTTAGCAAAAACAAAATGAGTAAAACTACGAATAAATGAATTAAGTAATGTGAAAAAATAAATACACACATTAAAACAATATTAACATTTTTACATTATAATTACTCAATACATAATATGCTAAAAGACAGATCCACAAAGAAAGCATGAGACAGCTGAAAATGTTTACATTGTTTTTAAATGAACAACTTTTTGTTATTTATGAACAGTAGTCAAACTTCAAAATGGTGCCAAAATCTAATTAGACACACGCACGCAAACAAAGAGACCAATTTCCTCCAGTATCCGTTGCTGCTTTTACCGCCGCGAGTGAAAGACTCCAGGCCTGAAGTCAAAGTGCAGCTGTTAATGGTAGGTTTGGTAAGTGATGAGGGGGTGTTGAGAGAAATACACGCAGCTGAGGCTGCGGTGAACAAGACGAGAGGAAGACGCCATCACCTCGGGACACGAGCCGGTGCGCCTCTGCAGGACGTCAAAACTTCCTGGAAGTCTCAGAGCAAGTCTCATTAACACCTCCACCTGAATTTCATATCTTCTGCAGACCTCCAGTGCAGATGAGAGCATTGCATGGGAAATGAGATATGAACAGTGGTGACAGAAGGAGGATCAAACAGGATCCACATACATCTGAATCTGTTTTTACAGTTTCTCAATACAGTCTGCTAACAACATCAAAACAAAGATGAAAAGTCTGATGAAAAGTGGAACATTTAAGCCATTTTTTCATTTCATGTAATTAGACAGCCAATTTACACAATATGAGCAAAAGTATTGGGATGCCTGACCATTACACCAACAGGGACTTTAATGACACTGAATTCAACTACATAGACTTTAATATGGAGTTAGACACCCCCCTTTGCAGCTATAACAGCTTTCACTCTGCTTGGAGGCTTTCCACAAGTTTCTGGGACAATTTGTGTCTATTCATTCTGTAGATCATTTATAAGGTCAGGCACATGTTGGATGAAAAGGTCTGGCCCACAATCTCCATTCCAGTTCATCCCAAAGGTGTTAGATGGGGTTGAGGTCAGGACTCTGTTTGGGCCAGTCAACCTCTTCCATTCCAAACTCATCCAACCATGTCTTTATGGAGCTTGCTTTGTGCACTGAAGTACAGCCATGCTGGAATAGAAAAAGGTTCTTCCACAAATTGTGTCCACAAAGTTGGAAGCGTGGTGTTGTCCAATATTTTCTGATCTGCTGAAGCACTGAGACCCTTCAACAGGGGACACCTGGGTTCAGTAATTAAGAGATATGTCCCAGTACTTTTGTCCATATAAGTATATGTTTGGGGTCTTATCCAACAGTATCATTATGTAATATCATTACTTACGTCTTAGTATACAGGTGTCTAAACCACTGGTGTCTAAAAAGTTAACTGTTTCAGTAGTAATTTTAATAATGTATCAATAATATTTATGTTTGTCTTTCTTGCCGCCCACAGTATTTGTTTTTCAAAGACCATTTTGGAGAGTTTTATTTTCACTTCATATTTTATATTGTTCTTGTCTCTGTGTCTTTGTATGTCTGAGCAGTCATTGCATAAGCAATGTTAGGCCAACTGTTTAAACATTGCACACTATTAGGCTTCCATTGCATGTTAGCCACATTGCGCCTATGGAAAAGTGCAAACAAACAGTATGTTTATTGAATGATCAATCATATTTGGAATAAAGACTTACTTGAACTGCAATTTCATTCAGACTTGTGACTTTCAGCAAAATTTTTACATCAACAAGCAGTAAATGCAGTATTCAAACGAAAGCGGCTAGCATCTGAAACATTTGGCTAGCCTGTAGTTTGACTAGCTAGTAAACCAGATTGCACAAATGCTAATCTAATTTATAGAGCTGAAGTTTAGTAAGTTATAAATCACAATCGTTAAATATTTACCAAATTTCCAATTAGATTAGCTATTGAGCCAGCTAGCATACTTACTAGTGCTGTGTTTTAGACTGAATGTTATTCTAAAATTAAATATAAATATTCTACAACTCCAGACTTGACTCACACTCTCACACCAGTGACTCGAGTCTTGGCTCAGACAAATTGACTCATGAACATCTGCATTGCCTAAATCAAGTCAGCCTCACCATATCACATTGTTAAGAATTCTTAAATAATTTAGTTTATGTTATTTCTGTATACCATACTTATTTAAATACCTGATAAAATGCATCACAGTGTAGTGTTCATCCTCACTGGCCAACCTTTTTACTGATAGCAGTATATAAGTGCCAGAAAACACATATGCAAATCTATTAGAGCGTAGCTAGTACAAGCAGGTTAGAATCCAAACTAGCCTTCAGCTAAGAAACTGCCAGAAAAAGAGTCAGACAAGTACTACATTAGAACTCATTGAAATGTTCCTGAAAGAGAACGGTCTGGAGTCAAGTTCATTCCACCCTTTGAATGCCAGGACAGTGAAGACAAAGATGTGTCTGAGGGTGAAAAATAACAGATATCTCTCATGGTTCCGATTGAAAAGCTTCAAGTTAGGATTCAGTGGCACAGAAATCAGGACTAATCTACTCACAGATCAGATTCATCAGCTCTTGGGTCAAGTAACCAAGCTCTTGGCATCTGTCATGGAAATTTTTTGCTTAATGTGCATGAGATGCACACAGCAGGTGAACCCAAAGCACTCGGACTGTGAGTCATCAACCATAATAGCATTATACTTCACACACTGACTTTTTTCTTCCAGAGTGATTCGTAACATCATAAGTCTTTCTGAGTTATCCTCTTCAAAAGAATATCTCAATACCAACTTTCCACTTTCGTTGATTTTGTGTGGTTGGACCAGATGAGGAGAGCCTGAGGGAGGGTAATCCCCATGTGATAACTGAGAACACTGAGGTTCTTACCAAATTCATGGATTTGTAGTTTGTGAAAATATTAGATGGGAACAATATCACTTTTTATTTTTGTGTCCTGATGGGATTGCTGATGTTTGGCAGGGTGGCAGCAAATGTTGGAAACGGATGTGTGGCTCAATCTGATGCAGGTATAGATGCAGTTTACTAAATGTTGCCATTTACCACAAGCTTTATTGGAAAAGACCTCTTTACAATGCATGAGAAGCATATATTTTTGTTCTTATACATAGTTTTCTCTGTCTCGGGTAGCGACCTGCTTCACTTAGAAAGCCTTGTCTTAGGAAACACATACATTGACTTGCAATGACAAATGCTCATTTTACCAGGTCAAGTACAGACAGTAGTGCTTGTACTTAGCCAGCTTATCGGTTGTTAGTTTGTTTCTCTACGGATGTTTTTTTGTGCAGACAGTAAAAAAACAATGGCCTCTTTCCATGTTGTGATGACATTGCAGTCAGTCAGAAAGCAGTGACGCCACGGTTCTTTGTGCCAGTGGAAAAGCGCCATTAGTCTCCACACCACCACCATCACATCAAACAACCACCAAAGAAAACTTTTAGTTTTAAAATGAAGCAGTAACCCTGCTACATAACACTGACATGTTCTTGCCATAAACATGTCATAACAGATGTCATATGCTGCCATTTAATAATAGACATGTCTTAGTGTGACCATCCTTGACCTGACTTGATAACATTTTTAAGGCTGATTGCACTCATAACATTAAAAGTCTTCTACCTGCATAAAGCTTCAGAATTCACAGAATACTCTCTCCAGTTTTTACCTGGCCATTAATGTATCATGCAAGCATATTTTGCAGTAATATTTCCAAAAATAAATTTTGTTTAAGCCTATTATTTCTGGCTGTATTTTCAGTGCCTACAACTGAGTTCTTCAAAACTGCAGTATAATCATTAATGACTGTATCATTATACTTCCTGAAGAGTAATTACATATATATTTATTTGTTGATGGGAAGTAAAGTATACTGTACCACTTTACAATGAAAATATATTACCGTCTACTTTAACAAGTCTATGATATAGGCCAAGACAGAAACAGAACGTAGCAGAGGCCTGTTTCAACCTGCTTATTCCACTCAAATCACCTCAGAGTCAACAAAACTCATGGAGCAATTAATCAAGGTTGTGATTTCAAGGTAGCTCAGGCTGACAGTGTAGGCTGCGTTCATGTTTTTCTGCCTGTGGAAGGAAGAGACTGAAAACCTCAAAAGCACAGTTCTGTGAGTCTCTCTCAACAAGATATTGCTTCAGAATAGCTTTAGGTATTACAATGATCTATTAAAAGGGAGGGAATTCACAAAGCAAATATTTAAACATACACAAATATTTAAACAAACATCATTTTTAATTTCGACTTTTTAAATGGTTGATTTGGGAAAAAATTTAGAAAACACCTTTGGATCCCTAAAGAACATACCTAAAGATACTTTGAAGAATCACATAATGTAAATATTCTTGGAGGAACTCTTAGAGTTAGCAAAACATTTTGCCATTATGTGAATGTATTTTTAACGGTTCTTCACACTCACATCTAGTTTTCAAAATTCACAACTTTCTTTTTGAAAATATGTTTTAAATGGGATTGATTAAAGAACTTTTTGGCACCTTTTTTTAATCGAAGTATGGAAATTATTAATTGTGAATTGACCCCAGTACATTAATGCTACTTTATTGATACATATACACAGTAAATTCAGTCAGCTGTAATTGGGTAATGTATATACGAATTGCTTTAAAAGGCCTATAAGCTGAATGTCTAGGGGACCCTTCCTATCTGAAAAAAAAAAACATCTCAAAAAGCTATAAATGCTTTAAATACCACTCTCTGTAACACTTTTGAGCTTTCTTAATTGAGCCAATAAAGCATTGTTGAGCGGTTAATAGATTTACAACGTCTCCTGGTCCAGCCCTGCACTGCCCAACCTTAAATAGTTTTTTGAAGAAACAAAAGCCTAAAAAGACAATGCTAATGTCTGCTAATGCATAATGTCTTTTTTTGTAGCGCAGCACTAGGCTAATGCCTTTATGACCTGACCAAATGTCTTCTATGCAATAAGCTATTCAAAGACTGTAGCTCATCCTCCCACACTGGTCTTGCCGGTGCTGGTTTCTCCATGCTTTCCCCCTCCTGTAATGAGAGATGAAGGCTTTTGAGACACTGCTCATTGCTAAGGCTTGCTAAAGCTTAGCATAGCGCTGGTTTCGGCAGAGAATGCCACTGTGCTACATTCTACTCCTGAGACACCGTCAACAATAGAGGACAGCGGCAGCAGTAGCAGCGGCAGGGGTGTAGTCTTTCTCCTCAGGGATGTGGTTTGAATGCAATCCTTCAACACCTTCCCACAGTTAGCGACTAGCGAACCTCACAAATGGATCAGCCGTGAAACCTGGGAAGGTTCTCAAATAGGACAATGCCTCCCTCAAACTGAATTTGTCTCTGTCCAAATCCTGCCTTTAGAGTCTATTGTATAGCCTGATGTAGCCGGAGAAGCTCCCCCGGCTTGTAAAAGGTTTTGGTAGATGGTTAGCAAGGTTAATAGCACCTAGCCATGGTTACAGGTTAATACACCAGTTAAGGAGTCAAAAGGGGGACAGACTTTGCTACTGCCTTTTTTGTTGGACAGATAACAGAGATGCATCCTCCTTTATTCCTCCACCTATTGTCCCATTAGTCACCCCATTAACATCACTGTGCCTGTCCTTATAGCACTGCATCCAGCTGGGCTGCACTAACCCTCAGTGTGACATTTGACCTTGCTCTGAACTGCTAATGATGGGGGTAATGTACTGTCATTAAAGGGGGAGGGGGTGACCTTTTTGTCCAGCTACCTAATGATGACTAATAAGTATCCTAATTACAGTCTGAATGTGAAAGAACATTCAGCAGCAGATGCTTAAAATATTTTGAATTCACCATAATTTTAAAAGAATGGTTTAGTGAAACTCCATTTCCCCTTTATGGGACTCCATTTCCCCTTTACAGCCGATCAGCCAAGGCATGTTGGGTTTCTGATGTTCTGTCAGAATCAGAAAAAATTATTGATTCAATGGGAACATGCTTGTGTTACTGTAGAGACACACACAGGCAAGAACAATGTAAAATATAAACTCCAAGAAAACCGCATTACATTTCATATGGTAAGACTACCGCACATAATAACAAGATATTGGACAAATTATAGTGTTTTAGCACCTGCTCCTAAAAATGTAGCATATGGTAGACTATTGTGCAAAATATGAAGGTAATAATTCTCATAATGGTAATGATTTAAACCCAATAAGAAATTACATGAGAAAGTAGTATCAGGTTATTGCACAAATTATTGTGTGGCTGTGTGAAGGATGGAGGAGTTACAGAATCTGATGGCGGTGGGGAGGAAGAATTTTCTGTGGAGTTCAGCTGAGCACTTTATGCTGGGGAGTATGTGGCTAAATGTACTTCTCAGTTCAGCCACAACACTGTGGAGTGTGAAAGGTCACAAGCCTATTGTAGCGAACATGTAACGAAAGTGTGTTTCCTAAAAAATTAACATCAACAAAAAATCACATAAGTTGATGAGCAATCTCAAATTGACTTACTCAGGTGGTCCCCAGCCCCCCCAGTTATGTATAAAAAGGGTCATTAACACATTAACATTTGAAGCTTGCTACATAACAGTGATGCATATACGTCACGATGTAGTATTCTGTCATGAGATACTTTTCACAACATATGTCACAATGCTTGATGTCATGGTGGCTAACTGGAGCACTTGGTAAATATTTGCATGTGACATAAGCTGTCATGGCATGACACTTTATGGCGTCTGTCATGACAGTTACCAGTAATGACACTGTTATGGTACTGAATAAAATCTGTTATGACAACATGTCAGTCCAAAGGAGCAGGGCTAATGTAAAATGGCCTATGTCACTTGTTTATAGATAACAGTGTGTTGTCTGGTGTCAGAAACCACATAAGCCATTACTAAACAGCTCATGATGAGTATGATGATTCTGGCATGCCATTAAGACATTGCTTATGCTTTATTTACCTGTTAGATACATTCGCCTAAACCTTTGTCACATTTTGTGGCTGATCAGGTCCATGTGGGCCAAGAGAAAAAAAATGTAATCAAGCTTTAATATGGTGTAGTATTTCGGTATTTCAGTTTAGTAACATGAAGCAATATGTGACCAAACACCCAAGCTTTATAGTATATAGCACTCATGACTTCTATACAGAGGTCATTATGAAAGCTGACATTGTGCTCCCTACAATGAACTTCTTCACAGAGCCGATGGTGTCATGTCTTCCAGGTACTTTTTCATGAGAAGCCTTGTAATGTTAGAGGCTTTTTTTCCCCCCTTGCATCTTCTCACTTGCCTGGACCTGTTGTTAAATGTATCATTGCAGAAAGCCATGAAACAATTTAAGCTGATACTCCCAGTTTAAATTACTAAACCATGCGGTCACAGTCATTATGCTATCAATCTTCCATCTCCCTCACATGGAGTGTGTTCGTGCTCACCTTCTTTAAAGAGGGGGCATTCTTGAGAGGTTGTTGGTGTTTCTTTTACATGTACGGTTTATTTAAACAGAGAAACACAAGAAACGATCAGCTCAATAATTATATAATTATGTATTATATAGTGCACAAATATACATTAATATATTATGTCTCTGGCTTTTTTTTCTTTATAAAGTAAGCTTGAGGAGTTGCTGGGATTTGGCTGAAGAGTAACCCAGAAGGCTTTGGCCTGCAACCTCTTTTGGCTAAGTAGCTATTTACAGTACAGTCATCATGGAAAAAAGGCTTTATCTCTGTGGTTCACAAAGACACAGTGTGATTATTTAATCCTTACCTTGCCCTTCTTGTTTCAGTCTCTCAGAGATGTTAACTCTGACAATCGGTCAGGCTGACCATTTTGTTTCAAAGGGAAGAGTTCAAGATCTTTTCACCTAGAGATGCTTTAGTTATTCTAAATCAGGGAACTTCTGAGCAGTGGTGCCTACAGTGTAGATCAATAAGAAGCAGGAGTCAATAAGGGTCACTGTAGAGCAAGTTCAGTTTAGTTTGTAGTTTTAGTTTCCCTAAAACTTTAGAATGACATTCATAAATGACAATGAGAGGCCGATTTAAAAAATACCTAGCCCTTTGTAGCTCTGCCTTTCTGGTTTGCAAGGCTGCCCATAGGCCAAAACTGGCCAATTTGCTTTGGCCTGCCAAAAAATGGACAGTGATGAACATGTTTTGTGAGTTCATGATGTTGGTATGAAAGTGAAATCATGAGGTCACATCACTCTTGCTGCTGCGGGGCATGTTACTGCTGCACAAGTATCAATTATTAACAAGACTGCTATGTCACCGTTATTACTGGATCACCCACCTTATCTGCTCCAAGTGTGATGTCTCTGTTTGTAAACCCTGGGACTGAATTGCTGCTGTTGGTTTGGCTTTGCCTCTCTCTAAGCTCCGTGCAGCTGGCAGGCTGGATGTTAGATGCTACAGGGGAGCGTGTCGTCTAATTTTGAACGTAGTCATCCACGGCAAGACCTCAGGGCTGTTGTCACAACATGGCTGATCTGCACATGTGGTGATTAAGTCAGATGACATCAAAGGTACGCTGGAGCTTCAAAGGTAAACATCTACTCGTACCTGGCCCGGCAAACACACCATTATGATGTCAGCTCTAATGCCAGGGAACATTTCATCAAGGTTATCCGTCTCATTTTACGACCTTCGGCAGAACCCAAGCCACAAACGGTGCCACTTGTGAAATTCTGAGATATAAATACTCTCCGGGAATGAAGCAGTGGTGGTTTTGATTAGAAGGAGTGAGTGTTCATCCCCTCAGGTGCTGCGTAAAAAGTCAAAAAGATCAAGTGATTCTCGGAAGAGGAGACATTAGGTATTGGCATGGTTCAAGGGACAGTTTAAACATTTGCACTGACAGTGACTACAAGTTAGCATTTTTAACATCAGCGATGCCCAAATTTAGTCCTGGAGGGCCAGAGCCCAGCACAGTTTCCTTTTCAGACACACCTCATTCTACTCACCTGTCAGTTGGCAGGTTAGTAAGTGTGTTTGAGGAGGAGAAATACCAAACTGTGCTGAACACCAGACCTCCAGGAACCCCAGTGAACATAATGGTATTTGTGAGCTTTAACTTGTTTTTAGCTTTTAGCAGCATTAGCCTGAAACATTTGACCAAAACAAAATACACCAATCAGTGAAAGTGATCATTCTGTCATATGTGAACACACCACTGCACACAGTGTGAACAGCACAAAATTCTTCCTCTGCATTGAACCCATTCACCAAGTGAAGCAGGGGGCAGCCATGAACATGGCGCCTGGGGAGCAGTGTGTGGGGACGGTACCTTGCTCAGGGTACCTCAGAGGTGCCTAGCGGTCTTGGGAATCGAACCTGGACTTTCCAATCACAGGGCTAGTAGCCTTAACCACTAGGCTACCAGCTGCCCCCAATCAGCATGCGTGTGTTCAAGCTGTTTAAATGTGAACAGTGAAAATATCAGCCTTGTGGAATTATTTCAGTGTTGCTATGAGAGCTATTAGACAAGCCATCTGTAATGACTGTTCATGAAAAGAGTCAAGAGTAGATACAATACACAAGGACTCCATTACAGGCCTGGGACCACTTGAAAACTGCAAAGCAACAGAAGTGTAATGTGACCATTTTGTCACACGTGAACACAGCATGAAATTAACCACCAATTAATTCACCAATAACCTTCTGATCACAGGGCCAACTTTATAACCACTAGGCCACCACCTGCCCCTGGTGAGAAAATAGTCCTGTGTGCATGCTGACACCTGCTGTAACCAATTTTTTTAATTACATTTAGAAAAAAAAATACAGCAACATTGGGCTCATTGGCACTGGATTATATAGCACATACTATAAAGTGTAATTCATTCAGGTATCTCAGGAGGTTACAGCCTTTAGAGAAAGCCAAATCTGTAGCTGTTGGTGTGTTCAGAGCTGGTTTACACTGCACCATTGAGAATAACGGAATGCTGAAAAGAACTAGATTTACAAATACTGCAAATCTCCGCCACAAATGACTCCAAATCAGTTCTGATGATTTCTTGTGAGCATGTGTATGTTTGCAGCGAGACAGCTGCTCTTTACCGGGTGGTAGCAGCCTAGTGGGTAAAACAGGTTCAAACCCCCACTTTCTACCATTGTGTCTTCGAGCAAGACACTCAACCCTCCATTGCTCCAGGAGGACTGTCCCTGTAATTAATGATTGTATGTGGCTCTGGATAAGGGCATCAGCCAAATGCTAAGTTGGGCCTAGCATGTCCAAAATTCGGCTTCTTCCAAAGTAGTAAACTGTAGGTCAGCTGGAGTGTAAAATCATATTCTCTTTTTTATTCCAAACAATATAAAGTATTTAATCACTGTAATATTCTAATAAAAGTGTAAATGTGAGCATGCTTACATTTAAACTATTTTTGAATAGCAAAAATGGTTAAAATGTTTATAAAGATGAATCACCAACCACAGGATAGGGTGCCAATCAGATCTTATGGTAGCTGCACACAATAAGCTAACATTAAAGCTTCTTCATTTTTTATTGTCCATAATAGTACAACATATCTTAACCTGGAGTAATTATTTGAGTCCTTTGTTTTAAAAATGCTGGTATTTATATAGCAAAAAAATATTCATTCCTTGAAGCAATGAGTTAGGTGGTCCTTCTTTGAGAGTCTCACATTTAGATCGTTCAGATGTATGAAGATTAGGGAAGGGAAGGGGGCATGTGGGACCACTATACCCCACACCAGACTACGACAAAGCATGCAAAAGTATCATATGGGGTTCAGAGATCCTTAAGAATACCACAACACATGCCAGAATTTATGCAAGCCCTTCAAAGGAACTCTTTAGTGGAGCTCACTCAGAAAGCCGACTCCCCATGTCTCAAAAGTACATTTACGAAACACGTACTTAAAGGGATTTTTCTTTCTTTTTAATGCAAACATTATCTGTATTAAGAGCTTGTCTCAGTGCTGCACCTTCACAAGCCTAATCTCAGCGTCTAGTAATGCTCATTTTGGAATGTTTACAAGCAGCACAAGCATGTCAGGAAAACGATGGCTTATGGAGCAACTGTCTAACTTCACTAATCTAAACGCAGGGTCAATTTCAGTTATATTAGTAAACAAGTAATCTGTCCACTGTTTTGGGATCTGCTCAAAACGCTTACTGCACGGTTCTATAAATACAGTTCACACTGTAGTCTACTGATTTAGTCATAAGCCTTATGGTATAATAAGTAAACAACACATCGGCTTTCAAATACAGTAGCCCCCTGCTTATACATGGTTCAGCCATCGCGGCTGAAAATATTTAAAAATAAAAGAAAATATTTAAAACTTCAAACAAGACTATAAAATGCCTTTCATAGGTTTGACTCCATGAACATGGTTTTTGGGACGACGACCGGTCATAAACTGTGGGGAGAGAAGTGCACTGCTGATGCGACAGAAACACCGTCACCAGACTCAGATACACTGGGAAATCAAAACAAGCTGCAAGTTTCGTGCCATTGCAGTACAGTTTTTGTATTGTTTAGTGCACAGTTCCTGTATATCTATGGAAAAGTGGCAAGTATGACACTAGCCAGTGTGCATTTCTTGACCACCAGAATTGGCAGTTAGTGTCCTCCTCCTGTGTCTGTTTATAATATTCTATCTTCCTCTGCTTTTTTGTATAAGTTGTTGTTTACATTCTCCATGTGTCTTCATTTACCTGTTCATTTGAGTTTGTTGTTTTGGTCCTAGCACCTCCTTCAGTCCCGACCCCTTGCTATCCTGTTCCCCTGACCAGGTGTTTCTCATTTATTTAGCAAGTGCATAGAGCCCCTGTCTTCAGTCTAGTTTAGTTGGTTCTTAACATTTTTGCTCTGTTTTTCTCACTCTGTGATGTTGTTGTTTCTTGTTCTCTTGTTAATAAAGCCTTGTTCGTGATTACTTCCTAATCCACACTTGATGTCTCCATGTGACACCTCTAAATGTGCTGAGCTGTCCAATGACAATGGATTTGACTAAACTGGACAGGGGGAAAATGCAATACGAATGCAATATCATGAAAATCGCTAACTAATCACTGACAACTCAGATGGAAGGTCAGTTTGAATTGTTTATCTATATTGAATAATTAGGTAATAGTGACAGGCTTGGTAAAAGCAAACTGTGGAGATGGCAGCACACGCAGCTATGACCTCCAAGCCCCCATTGGTAAACAGTGCAACCCTTGCCTTACACTCTGCAATTTTGCAGCATGCATCTCAGGTGCTCGTGCATGTCTCAACCAGACGAAAAAAACAAAAGTATGACTGACAGAATTATGTGTCAGGTGATTTATGGACGGGCCGAGAGTGGAAAACACATTTGCCTCCCCACTCTCTACCCTGTTCAATTACTGTCTTTATTGTTGTCTTTTGACTGCTGATTATCCATGGTGATTTGCCTTCTGATGAGGAACGAGAGCTTTTTCTTTTTACAGCTATCACGATTACAGACAGTTTTAGTAACTGATATTTGTGTATAAGGCTTGGGGACGTATGAAAGATGTTTCTGATAAATGTTGAAAATTAACTTAGGAGGAGCCTTCTGTAGAGCAACGCCTCGAGCAGGAGTGTTTAATACGGACATGAATTCAAAGCTGTTAAAGATACATATCAAAGAGGCCATATTCAGAGCAAGTGGCAAAAATGCGACGCTATGGCAGCCATCCAAAGAGAAAAAGTGCTGCATACAAACCACAAATCAGCCACTTCTGGAGGGTTGGAGGCAACTCAGGTGCACTCTAGGGCGCTTATAAATGCCACGCAGAAGTCTAAAGCAAAAGGGTTCCACTTCAGATCAACCTACACATCAAACATTGGCAGCGATACGTCTCTGTTTACCCAGAAACACTGCTAAGAATATAATTGGTATCTCCTTGATCTCTTTACTACACAAAAGATCTCTAGCACATGCTCGTCAAACACAAAAACCAAAACAGTAGCTTTCCAGATGACAAGCTTGAGGAAGGCTTTGTTGTAAACACACACATTCATCCCCTTTCCAACACTGTTGAAAAGGAGTTTTTCACAAGTTGAAGGCTAGCGGATGGCTAATGTTCGCATTGAGTGTCATTCAGTCCCTGAAAGCCAAGTAGGTTATTGAGGAACTTCACCTTTTCTCTATAAATTGAGCCCTTCTTAATCATTAACTTCATTCCTGCAGTGGATTTCCTCAATGCTAAGAATAACTAGCAATGACCTCATCAGATGACTCATTTGGAAGCTTCAGAGATGCAGTGTGGTGAGGGCTAGACTCTAAGGTGAATGTAATGAATGTCTTAATTTATCTTCTCTGGTTTAACTCTAACCAGGCCTGCCTCCTTTAGATCCAAAGTGAAGCTCATCTGAAACCTTGTAGACCATCTTGACTCTTAATTTCATTCATTTCACATCAAAAGCTTTTCTATGCATGTCTTTTTGGATTTATGTGGCCTACAACAAGCTTTCACCGTTGTGAAACGTTAACGTTTTGGATTCAAATGGATGAACTGTCCTCTTTTGGAGACCAACTTACAGTTTTGTGGCACACTTCTGGAGTTGTTGTAGCAACCGGCAGTTTGGGTTTGAAAGAATTGGATGGTTAGCTCCGTTAATCACTCAGCAGGCCTTGTTGCTCCCACAAGACCAAGTTACATTGATGCCTAATCAGCATGTAGACATTATTTAGAAGAAATCAAAAAGATCAAATTGTCAACTCAATTTTGACAAAGCCGAAAATGCTTTATTTGAGATGTATATATAAAATGAAAGCCGTACTATATTTTTTGTTCAGGCCATGATATATTCATGGCCTGTGCAAATGTTATGGTACATCTTTAATTATTTTCCAACATGTTAAACTCAGAAAATAAATAGAAACTGTGCACAAATTAACAAAAAAATTCAATGAAATATGTATTTTGACCAGTCGTTTGCAGATGACTGCTTACACACACACACACACACACACACACACACACACACACACACACACACACACACACACACACACACACACATATATCGTATTTTGTTATCATATATTTCCACCTACTGCTAAGGGGTGGTCCAATCTGGGTCCTCTCCACTGAGTTAAAGGGAGCTAGCAAGGAACAAAAGCTGGTGAACACAGTCTATATATTTAGAACAACAAAGTGTATCTATATGGTTAGTTGAACTGATAAAATAGACAATGGCATGTAGATACATGTCCCTAATAAAATGGTCAGTGAGTGTATATGTACACACACAGTGAATGCAGGGCTACTAACTGCCGTAAAATATTCTAGAATGCAGGGCTACTAACTGCCGTAAAATGTTCTAGATGTATATCTAGAACAGTTCTAAATATATCAACATGTCAATGAGACATTTCTCAAAATATATCAATGAGACCTGTACCTGATAACGTGCAAATACGCTAGGAATTACTGTTTGAATTACTGTCTGTCTGCTGTAGTTTTATGTAGATCCTTCCCAAGCTCCCATTAGTATATGGCAACATATATTTTAGCATGCTGTACCTTGCTTTTGCACTCTACATAGCTTTAGGACTAAATGTCTTAGCAAGAATCCAATAAACACGTGTCTAATTGCACACAAATGTGTTGAGGTGCATCGTTAAACCCAACGACTGTTCACAAAGACAGTAAATCAGCAGAATGCATTCGCTTGATTTTAATGACACTACCGTCTTCAGGTATAACCATGTAAATGTCACCCATTATTGCAACTATTGCGTTACCGAGCTGAGAGGTCAATGCAAACTGAGCACTATGAACAGAAAAACAGTATAAATAAAACATTCATATAAAAATACTCTTTCACAAAATATATTCTCTGACCAATCATTTTCAGTGTAAATTCCATTTGTCTGGGAATATCTCTATTCCAGTTCAAATTGAGCTTGTAATCAGTAATTTTTCCACTTTCCCACCATACGTGGTTCTCCAGACTAGCAGCAAATAACGGGGGGTAATTGCATGCCATTACTAAAATTGGTGGCACCACTGCGTTTTCAGCATCCAGTGTTAATCTAATGTCAGTGTAAGTTGCTTCAGCTATCATAGACATGCAAGGCTCCGTTACCAACATCCACTATTTCCACAAATGACAGTAGCTTGTTTAATAAATAAATTAACTCGTGTCTTTAAACAAATTGTCAGCATCTCCGCCGTTGCACATGCGCCGAGGGACATTTATCATGTAATGTCCCACATGTCAAGGTGCACACACCTATCATTATCAGTCTAACATTGATCGAGGGTGGGGAAAAGTCTAGTAGCTTAGACGCATTTCAGACAGCTCCAGACTCGCCTGTGCTGCTCCAGTGCCGCCGGCCCTAATAAGGTCAGCGGAGCCTGATGGAGTAGAGAATCTATAAAGGAACGGACAGTCCAGTACTAGTTGTTTTTCAGTCTCTATTCATTTTACAGTCTGCAGGATCCACAGTGTAGAGAAATGCACCAAAGCTGTGAGCATCAGGTCAGCAGTGGTTGAATGATTATGGAATCCAGCATTCAACAGTCCTGAAAATCCAGGGTCACTGTCACTGTTTTTTTTCCAATTCTCCAGTGCAAAACTCTGCAAGGGAATCGGTCCATAATTCCACATTTAAATCATTTTAAAGTTAGATTTTAAATTCAAGTCACTGTTGTTGTTTTTCATCATTACTTTCTCTACTGTCTCCATTCTCAAGTCTCCTGGACACTTTCTCCAAAAAGAAAAGAAAGTATACTGAAGAAACAGCCAGCAACAGAGCATAATGGATTTCATCTTTGAATGGAATACCCTCTGTCCTGCAAGTCCAGCACCATTGGTGCTGTTTGTCTTTTGAAAGCCTGCTGGATGTTTGCTTAAATGTGAAGCACTCACTTCATTCAGTCCAGCTTTCCATTGCTACTATCTTTGCTTCTTTGATCCCAGTCCACAGTTATTGCACTGCTGTTTGCTTCCTCCAGTGTTAAGAACTGTGAAGTTATGAGCCTCAGAGGGTCAGCAGAAACTGTTGGTGCGCAGAATCCAGGATGCCCAGCAAATCCAGGGTAACTTTCATTATGTTTCCTATTGTCCGGTGCAAGAGTGCACCCATACTTTTCTTTTTTTTTTCATTTCATAACCATTTCAGTGTCTTCAATAAGCTCTCCCCAATGTAAAGCACTGACTTAACTGAGGTCAGCAAGTTCAGGGCCACTGATATTTGGGGGGGTTTTTTTACAAAAAAATAAAAGATGCTCTGGCCTCAGCAGAGCATGATGAAGTGCAGAATCTATGAAGTAAGTCCAGGACCACTGATGTTTGTCGTATGAATGTGAGCTAGACACATCATTCAGTCCTGCAGGTCCAGGGCTTCTATCATTGTTTCTGTTTTTCCATTTCATAGTCATTTGTAGGACTTCTGGACTTTTTTCAATATAAAATACTGCATCATGCCTGATTGAGTGCAGTCAAGGCCTTTGTAGGTGTGCTGGACACTTTCTCCAGTGTAAAGCATAGATGCTCAGGGCTCATTGGTTACATCCCATGAGGAGGCATTGTGCAAAAATAAACACATCTCAAGTCAGGTCCAGGGAAGCATACCTCCACCCAAAATGTGCCCAAAGCTTAACACACTAAACCACCACTCACAGTGATTGGAAAGTTAGTCCCGTTTATTGCTCATTTACACGTGTAGACCTCTGTCCGCTCACTGCAGGTGTTGCACTTGACATAGCAGCACCAGAGGAACTTGCAGTTGCACTGCCACACACGCGAGTACTGGTGGGTGTTGTAGCCACGGTCACAGCACATCAGGTCGCAGCCGCCCGCGTGCTGGGTCAGCGTCTTGTTGCAGATGCGGCCATGGGTGCCCATGCTTCCTGTGATGGGGTCCGGCTCACAGTAGCTGGGCGACTTCTCGATGTAAACCAGGTCCGTGTCCATGGGCTTGCGGTAGGACTTTTTAATCTTGAGGAAGGTGGGCCGTTTGTTGCGGCTAGCCTTCACCGGTTCCACGTGCACCGCGTCCTTGTACTTCTCTTTCAGGATGTAGCCCAGCTCACGGAACTTGGGCAGCGTCGTCCAGCAGGTCTTGGTGGTGCACGAACCGGATACACCATGGCACTTACACTCCAGGTGCATGTTCCGCTCCAGAACCTGACCAGAAGGAGAGATCATCAACAGGTCATTTTAGGTCTGCATTTTGGCAAAAAAATTACATAACATTAATTTGAGGAAACGCTCAAGTTTTACAACCATTGAGGAAACAGAGGAGAGTTCTAAGGACTAAAATCCTTATGTGGGAACAGAGTGTATAAGGAGTGGAGATGCTCTCTGAAAGGTGAGTCTTCAGAAGGTATAAAAAAAGGATTATATTTTGGTTACCCTTTACCTCAAATATAGTCCACATGTTTGGTATCTGAAGTTTGCTTCTTATTTAACTTTTCTTTTTGACTTTATATTCATATTGTCTTCTTGCCTCTGTGTTTATGCTCTGGGATCAATAAAGTTTGATTCTGATTTGTTTCGCACTAGATCTATAAGGCTAATGTAGCAAATAAATGATAGTATACATCCCACCAATTAGAATGATGCTAACTACGTTCCCTAATCACCACACACTCACGTTCAGTGTTCAGTAATCTCTAATAAACTTGCTTATGCCATTTCTGACAACTCACTGTATCTATGTGCATGGGAGAAAGTGCGTCTCAGAGCTAAAATACAGTGTTAACAACTTTTGAAGTTTGATATTACAAACACGGAAAAACAAATTAATTCCCTCATTTGGAATTTTTGGAATTTGGAATAATGGTTTTGATATTTTTGCTAGACTATTCTTTTTAAAGGCATCCGATTTGTTTAACACAGAAATAGGCATCCAATTAATACATAGACATTTTTCCCTATTTGATGTATAAGTAATTACAATGTATGTATTTTTGCAAAAAGGAAGAACTAGCAATGTTAGTGAATGGCTTAATTTTGGGGAAGATCAGGAATCTGACAGTAAATCAAGGCTAAACAAATGCCTCACAATAATAACAAGGTGGCTCGACAGCAAGGTGCCCCTACAATTTATCACAACATCAGTTTCCCCAGCCAGGCTGTAACGTGATGAATGGACGTAGTATGGCTGATAGAGTAGCTTTGTCTATAGTGTACACACACAGGCCCAGCTATCAGGTGTCAGTCTGTGCATGTGTGGCTAAACCTCACCTTACAGAGGAAGATGAGGCAAACTTGCACAAAAAAGCAGGGACATTTCGGAAACATTTATACAGTATATGTATATGTATATATAATTTAGCTAGATATTTAATATTGCTATGTTGCTGTAATATTACATCATAAAAACACGGTGTCAGGCCAAGTTTCTCAAACTCTGAAGTCAATAAAAAACTAACTCAACCGACGTATAACAGTGTGCATGCCATCCCATCACACCAGCACAGTTTCATCTTTCATTTTACTTTCATTTGGCAGTAATTGTGTCGATGCTATATCCTTTATGTAGAAACAATAAACTTATCTGAACCAAGTACTGCATCACTTCTTTCTATGTGTCATCAGTTTTCTGATATTTCAGGCTAGAATCGTTCTCTTTCATTCTGACATTTTCTGCTGACATCCAAACGATACAGATACTGGTCATCGCTCATTTTCATGCCATCAAAATGTGCCAAATTTTCAGTTCCAGCCTTTTAACTATTAAGTAATGGTGAACATGCCCTGATAAGACCTGACCGAGGAGGTGTGGTCCGCCTGGAAAATGGCATTCAGCGAGCCAAACCGCATTGTCAGGCTCGCACAAAGTTCCTCTCTTTGCCCACACCACCAATCGAAATGGCCTTTTCGGAGACACTTATCCGTTAACATCCCGGTGCCTAAAACCACGGCAGCTTTTGTTGTCTCCTGTTTGAACAGTGGGCAGTGATAGCCAGGATCTTACCCAATGTCGTTACATTCGCCAACATAAATTAAGACTCGGGAAGTTAGCCTTCGCAACAGAGGCCTCTTTTAGAGGCCTGCAGACAAAACGTACAGATAGAATGAACCTGGAAGCGTAGTCAGTACACTAAGAGGCAATTTTGCCATTTAGATAAGCCAGTGTGAATTCAGGCCTCGGCCAAGAGGGGAAAAAAACGGCCACTGTGAATTGGTCTGGGTGAGCGAGGGGACGAGTTTCCAGCCATGAATCGCCTCTCTGTGACAGAGAGTGGAACACGCCAGACACAAAGATGGAGACTTCTTTTCCTCCTCATTAAACTCGTCCAGGAGTGAAAGGGGGAAGGGGGGGGGGGGTGTTCCCTGTCACCCCACAAGCAAGAATCTGATTCAGTGGCTGATACACATCTATGTTTAATCCTCACAAGCCTTTAGTTATTACTGTCATAATGCAGTACTATAATAGGTTACGAAATGTTTGTGATATATAAACAGGTCACGAGACCTTTAAAAATGACTCAGTTCAATTACAATTACTTCAACAGTCCAATTTTTCACAATTTTTCATAATTATGGCTATAAAAGTGTCAGAGTAACAATAACCATAATAAAAAAAATTAAAAAAAATTAAAAATTATGGCCATAAGAATCAAGTTGAAGTATGAAGTTTGGAATGATGTAATGTTGATTTTCTACATGAAATTAAGGAACCCAATTTCTATTTATTTGAGAAAAAAATTACACAGTAAACATGCCAGAGCTCTTGCATAGGCCACGTTTTTAAAAATGAATCTGTAAAATCCATGTGGTTCTTGTAAGGGATCCCTGACAGCTTTCACTGTTTGAAAAAATGCTGCATAAGGGATTCCATAGAATTCCCCTTTAAGAACCATGAGTAGAACCTTTTAATGCTACACTACCAGTCAAAAGTTTCTGCACACCAAAGGTTTTTGTTACACATTGAAAACTTATTCAGTTATTATAAACCAAAAATATGCCAAATAAAACAACCTTCCTTAGATGAAAGATGAAAAAATCTCTAACAGTGTGGTGATGCAAAGTCGAATTCTAGACTGTCCTTTAACTGTTTAATCCTTTTGACTTAATAGTTAAAAGTTGATCCACAATATGATTCTAATTATGTTAGGTAGATTTTTGTATGCCAGTAGTGATGAATAAAAAATATGTAACATACTGTACATTCCTTTTTTTTAGCGAAGAATATTTGGGGTTCTTTTTTAAATATATATTGAAGGAGTAACATGCAAGTGCTGAGAAAATCTCAGTGTGTGCAAACATTTTTGACTGGTATTGTATGTTCAAACGGCCCATAATTTAAGGCTTCTCTACCAGTTCATTTGTGCTTTCCAGAACCTTTAGATTACGTCTTTAAACTTTGAAAAGAGTTATTCATTAAAAGGTTCCTTAACACTGGAAATTCCCCTGGTGTGTACTGATGCTGAGTGTTAGATATCATTGCTGATCTGAGCTGTTCTGATTTTAAAAAACATGTAATAAAAATAACCACTAATGTAAAGAACAAAAAAAATTGTTTTATTCTGGGTCTTAGAAACAAACACAAGATCACAGGAAAACTTTCAGGATAGTTTCTGTCCAAAAGTGGGTGGGCAAAACCTGCAGAGGGAGGGGGTCCAGAGAGCGGTCGAGCTGCGGCGCACTGAGCAATATTGGAGCAAACGCTGAGTGTTTTGAGACAAACACTGATTTTAGACTCTTTTGCTCTGTTTTTATTCATTGAAATCAGATTTTACTAAGTTCAAAGTGTTAAGGAACCAATAATGTTTTCTCCATTGCCCCTTTCTGGCCCCTTTATTTTTACATGAGATGCAAGCAAATTACAGGAGCCAGCCTAAGGGTTACTGGGTCTGCTTGTGCATGCCTTCATTAGGACACTTCAGGCTCGAGATTTAGCTGAGGATATGAAGTCGCACCACATCAAAGACACCTGGAGGTGTGAAGGACTTTCAGATGCAGGTGAAAGTGAAAAGGGCATTTAACAGCACAAGGCATTTGGAGAAACAAAAATGTCTACGAAACAAAAACAGGGCATCAAAGCTGAAACATGTTGCCTTTTTCTCCATTAGATGAAGAGATGAGGCCTATAGGGGATCGTGGTGTGAGTCAGTGGTGTAAACTGAGCAGAACATGGGGGAGCAAATGCTTTTGTGCAGCTCCGGTGTGTTTGCCATTCTCTGATCTAGTTTGTAATCAAACTCTGCCACTTAAACTGTTCTTACCCCTAAAAGCTTCCCATTATTGCGCTGCCAGCTCAGTCTTGGCCTCAGCGCCAGCCTCCTGACGACCCGGCACCACAGTGCCAAATTTACTGACTCCCTCTGTCTCGCTGACTTTCTTTTGATCCGCTCACTGTAACCAATTTAGGTCAAAGTCATCATTTGCCCTGTAAGGGATAGCCAAATAATAAATAATGTCCTAATTGCCTAATAGTGCTACACAGCACAGTAATCCTTAATTATATATTTCTAGTTTTCTAGCTCAGTGGACTTTAGTCCCAGTCCTGGACAGTTTTGTGGGGGGGGGGGGGGGTTCTCTGGCTCAACAACAAAAAGAATGTATGAACGTATATGTGTTCATCAAGGATTTATGACATAGAAGCACCTTTAGTCACTGTTTACTATTGAGTATACTAATTAATGGTCAAATCCTAATAGCATAAATACTATTTTAATGTACGGGTTGATGCAGGCCTGCATTTGCATATGTGAAATGTGCAAATGAATTGTATTTTGTGACATCACAAAAACAGTGAATTCAAACCAGGCTGATTTCGCAGCTTAGTTTCTATGAACGGAATGTGAGATGATACTTTTGAACTCTGAGTGTTATCCCATTAAACTTTTGTTTCAAACAAAGGTGAGGACAACTTTTCTATGAAACAGTCCCTTTCAAATGTCTTTAAACATAGTATATGTTTAATAGAATTTTTTCTCTGAACATTTTCTTTACACTGCAGAGGTCAGGCCTATACAAGGTCAGGAGTAGGTTCTTCTGGACCAGTGCATCTTGTGCAATTCATAAAGGATGTAATAAAAGATGGTTTTCCACTTTTATGGACACATGTTTAGGTCAAATTCATAAGCCATCATATATCTTTCATTTTCGAGCTCAGTGGATCTCTCTTATAATTCTGGACAGTTCTGGGTGTTTTCACCAGCCCGGCCCAACCCAGCACAGTCCAGCCTACCTGATTGGTTTTATTTTTAATTGATTAATTTTAATACAGAATTTGGCCACATTTAAAACAACAAATTTGTAAAAAGAAACAGCCCAGTCCTGATTTATTTTAGAACTGAATAAAAGCAGGTGTTCCACTATCACACATTTAGGGCAGTGTCTCCTAAACCCAACCCACAGCACTGCAAATATTGCTTGATTCAGCTCATCAATCGATTATGGAGCCGGTCCTCACTGGATTAGGAAGTAACGATTAGTGGAACTGTGCAGTGCTGTGGGTCATCTCTGGGATGTTGCTTGGCTTAACACAACCTGATTCAATACATGAACAAAATAATGGGTTTGCCATTATTTATTACTGATATGATGATATAATGTCTTTCTGTTTTGCATGTAACGTTTTTGTCCTGTTTGTTAGAGGTGTTCTGCAAATCTGTGCCCTGAGCATATACAGTCCCTCCCTAAAAATGTTCAAAATGCTCCTCAGCTTTACTTTACTTGGCTTTTCACATGTTTATGTGTTTCTGTGTGAGGAATCATTACCTCAAAGGGAGAGTGATGAGGCTGTCCAATAATTCTTATGATGCAAAATTCAACATTAACCTATTTATTATGTTAGTTTTGTGCTGTCTCTCAATAATTAAATGTCAAATCAAATGCAAAAGCTGGTAGGCCTACAGTTCATCCAGCTGTGACAAGGGCAACTTATTCATCACAGCTGAAACTTATTCATGGACTAAATCCAAATGTCTTTTTACAGCAATAAAGTTGAATGAAGGATGGAACAGAAGCACATTTTCTACTGGCATGACAATACCTTGCGTCCCACATCGTTGTTGTGGAGGTTCATGAGTGTCCTGGCGCTCTGTTTCATTTCTCGTGCATCCACAAACACTTTGGAGAAGCCGAGGCCATAGCGGATGTCGGCAGAGCAGCCACCCCACTTCCAGCCGCCCCCCCGGCCGTGAAAGCCTTGCTTCTCCTTATCGCAGCTGCACTCACTCAGGTTACCCTGTGTGCAGGCCGCCGTGATGGCGTGGGCCACTCCTGCCGCAATGATGGCGTAAGTGAACGCGGCCTCTCTACTGCCTGAAACACACAAACACACAAAGGCTACCTTAATATATTACACGAAGGGTCTTCTCTTAGAAAGCTTGATGCGTAATCACAGAATTACTGCTTGATTTTTGCATTATGGAAATGCGTGTAAGTGAAGCATAGAAAGTGGATTTGGACAGTATCAGAGTTCAGAATTGTTTCAGAAACATTACTAGTTTTGTTTGTATGCATCCATGACTACATTTATTGAACATAGTTACATATAATTTAATTTTGTTCCAACCACTCAGCATTCAGCATCACCAGTATACTGATCACCGCCTGGTCATCTGGAATCATCTGCACCTGTTTCTTCACTGGTTCAGGCCTCAAGTTAGATGTGTTTTGTTCTGCTTGAATGGGCCACTGTATGGCTTAACAAACAAAAACCATTCCTCTGAAACTGGTCAGGTTCAGGGACTGAACTGAAAATGAGAGAATTAGAAAGTCCTTCAGGGGGCCTGGAGAACTGTTCAAGTTTACATTAAAAATACAAGAATGTCTGGCGCTTTGGAAGCAGAATATGAAGAAATTTGTAACACTGTTATGAAGAAACACTCCCAAGTAATAGAATTTATAAACAAAAAATCCTGCACTTGAGTAAAAGTAGAAATACCTTGTTCATATTTGAAGCGTTTCATTCGAAAACACATTATAGACATGAATTTCCTTTAGTTTAATTTAGCAAATGATTGTGACTAGGTTTTACACAAAAATATAAAAAATGCTGTATTATAATCACCTTTATTCAATAAATAAAAAGATGATCATAAATACTCAAGTGTTGTATTATTAACACAAGGAAGGAAAAGCTATTGATCCACTTACGGTTTGTTAGCTTTATCACTGAGAGAGTAAACACTTATGTCCTGAGGTTATCATTCGCCTTCCTTTTCATAAATCACCCACACACCGGAGTATTTGCATTATCGACATACAGATTCCAGCTGACTGTGTTTTGTATTAAAGGTTGACATGTGAGACACTAAGTCCTAAATCATGAGCTCGCACCTGATAATAGACCTGCCATCACTGACAGCGGTTGGAAACATAAAATATTTTGGGGAGAAACAGTCCTAAACAGACAAGGCTATATGTATTTAATCATAAATAAAATGAGAAAAATTAGGAAAAAAAATACAGAGACAAATCCTTTATAATTCTCTCTCTCTCTCTCTCTCTCTCACTCTCTCTCTCTCTCTCTCTCTCTCTCTCTCTCTCACATTGTGTAATCTAGTTGTAATATATAATTAAATATTAGATCATATTTATCACCCAGGTAATGACCCTTTTTTATACTATTAGTTTTATCCATGTGCTAATATTTGTGATAACCTATTATATTTAAACCTATATAAATACTGTATTTGAATATTTTTAAAATGTGTATTGTATCTAAATCTATAACCAATCATGGAATTTTGAGTTAACAGACATAGATATAGAGAGAGAAAGAGTAAGTACAAATATACATTTGTATGTGGGTCACATGATCAGGCACAGTTTTTTCTAGCTCTACAAAAGGCAACAATAAATAAAATGTTGTAATGAAGACTTCCATATTTGTAACATTGTCTTTAAATGGTTCATTAAAAATGTACTGCCATATTTTCTGCCACACACAGAAGAAAGAAAGAAGTGAATAGCAGGATAAGACAGTGGCATGTGTTTTGCTTTTGATTCACTGTCACCTGGTTCCCCTCAATTTTACCTGAAGTTTTGCACATTTTAAATCATGTTGAGCCGATAAAATCTACACGAAGCATTTCCATCAATTCATCAGTGTGCTCTACGTGGTTCTAACGGATCAATGGATGCAACTCTTGTAGTTTAACTGGGAAAAAAATATACATCTTTGTTTTTTCTCTTCATTTAACCCCAACTGTGCTCATGTCCATTTCCACCCAATAGACAGGATCACATGATGAAGGTCACCATGTGTTTCCACTAAAAGCACCACTGCTTCTGTTTAACCCGCTGCTGCACAACATTAATGGACAGCTCAACACACTTGGATGAGAACACTAACTGCCAACTCTATTATATGAACCCACCCTGATTAGCATTGTGATGGGGGCCATCCCACCCACCCACAGGGCAGTTCTACACAGTTGCACTCCCAGACACAAATGTATGCGGTTAGGGTTATAGCCAGGGATCAAATACATTATTTCACTAATTTATGATTAAAATGGGTATGGCTAGTCATGTCTATCCAATGAACAGTCAATGGCCATCACTCTGTTACTGTACTGTACAATAAATACTGTTCACAGTAAGTACTATTTATAGTCAGTAATGTCCTCAGTATATATA
>JBBJLR010000139.1:26563384-26600884 GCA_037577145.1 Brachypetersius gabonensis
CACCTTTTGAATGGAATTACTGAAATAAATCAACTTTGTCATGATATTCTAATTTTATGACCAGCACCTGTACATCTGTGTTTAGTGGGAGTGTAAATGTAATGCTTCATCTACCAGCATTTGTTTAGTAACATCAGGGTCCAGCATGGGTTTGACAGCAGCTGGTTCTTTCTGGCCCAATTCTGCTTGATTGAATGCATAAAACGTCAGCCTACGTTCTCCTACAAGTTAAAATTGTTTAAATTTTTTAAATTAGCCCCACTTAGAAAGAGCTGGAGCACTAGTTGACCCTGGGCTTTCTGTATCTGCACGTTTTGGTCTTGTTTCCATTTTGAAAGCTGTTGCAGAAGCTCCTGCCTTTGAGTGGTCAGCAACATGAGAGGAACTAATCTGTAAACATGACTGAGCTCAGACGTTTCACGACTTCTGTACTGAGTGACAGCCAAGAATCAGGCAGCCGAGCTCGGGACAGCCATTGGCTTATTTACAGCAAATCTGATTAAAGCAGTTCTTTAGCAGGAAGTGCTTTCCAGAGACTTACCAACTGAAAGTCACCATGACACGGCAGTAAGGCCTCGTCCACACGGTCGTTCGAAATGAACGCGCTCGGAACGCCATAGGCGTTTTTGTGGCGTTTGGTAGCGACGCTTGATCGACGTCAGCAAGGCGTTCGACTGGCGTCTGACGCAGTTTAACACCAGCCTGACGCCCAATCTGTAGTTTCGTGTATTATTTTGACCCCCAGAAAACGTTGCATGCAGCGTTTATTTGACGCCATCCGAACGCGCAGCGGCCGATCGCCGTGTGGACGCTTTGATTTGCTTCAATGAGACGTCCGTGTGAACGAGGCCTAAGTGTTTTAAAGAAAATAACGACATTTGTATATTTTTTTAATTTAGAGGTGCAATTGAGTCCATAACGCTATTAAGTGGTAATGCCGTGTGAACACGCGTGAACTCTGCATTTAGCCCATTCACCAAGTGAAGCAGGGGGCTGCCAGCAACAGGCACCGTGTGTGGTGACGGTACCATGCTCAAGGATGCCTCAGTGGTGCCTCTAGCAGTTCTGGGAATCGAAAACGTGCCTTTTAGAATACAGGGTTAACTCCCTAACCGCTAGACCACCAGCTGCCCCAGTAACAGTAATTGTCCACATAGTCAGAAATAACAATAATAAAAATTTCAGGATAAGGTGAAATAAACAATAAGGAAAAACTGTTCAAGAAATTAGCATGTTATGTTTACCCTCATAAATATGGTCGTGTAACAGTGCTGGACTGGCCGGTACCATCGGCCCACCAGTATGCCCAATGGTAATTTTGGGCCGGTGTGAAATCCATCAGCATAGTGACCCAATCACCCACCTCCGGAACAACAGAGAGGGGCTTCATTGTCTTTCCATCAATACCTGATGGGCCTGTCTCGGCTCAAAATGCCCGGGCTGATATTTTGTCCCAGTCCAGCCCTGTCGTGTAATATAACAAGTAAATGTCAGTCAGTGGTTTCTCTGCTGTTGCCCAATAATAACCATAAAGCTGGGAGTTTTAGGGGTTAACACCCCTACAGAGACCAAATTCAGAATCTAAGACAGAGCTGCAGAGCTTCTGAACATCTAATAGTAATATACACAAATTTCAAAGGTTTCAGACTTAGTATACATGTCCCATGCTTTCAAGTTAATTAAATATAGGGATACAATATAAACTGTTACTGTAATACCATCATAGGACAGTTTTAATAATGACAGATATGGACAGAATTGACAGCATTCGTCTTTTTTAATTAAAGCAGATTTTATTCATCTCACTTAATCCAGCATAGATTCTTAAAAAAAATAAACTGAATTCATGTGCAAAATGTTTGCACATGAAATACAGGTCCCTAACATGGTCAAAAATACAGCATTTTGGAATAGGACAGTAAATGGAATTTCAAACTTCTTTAAAAAAAACTGCATACAGTAGTATATTAAATATATTACTATGCTTAAGTATTAAGTGCAAATTATTTTAAAAAAAATCAACACAATTTTTAATCTGTATAAATTCATAATGATGAACGCTTTAGAAATTCAGGTAAGTTTTGCCACAAAATACCTGAGCCCCATTCACATTTACAAGTGCTACATCATTCTTTCCCGTGGTAAACAGTGTGGTCCAGCTGGTTTCGACCTGGCAATGGTCACCTCTGATTCTTGTGGTCCCTTATTTCTTTTTCTTCTGATTCCCTTAGAAAGAGCAAATTGGGACAGTGTCGGTGCCAAAATGTCACATATGGACTGATGGAGCAAAATTATGGATTCTTTCTTAACATGCAATGACTCTTGAATTGTTTACATTTATAAAGGTGTGTGTTTGTCAACTGACAGTCAAAAGTCAAAAATCAAGTCAAGACAGTAGCTGCCAAACAGGTAGATATTAGAAATATAATGTAAAATTTTATCTGCAATAACGCATTATTTACTTAATGCTGACAATTTTTTCATGCATTAATGCTGTTTGTTTGATTAATGTTATTTTGAAAGTTTTTTTGTGCTTGACCATTTCACCTCAACTTTAACATAGACTGTCTATGCTGCTGTCTATCTGTCTGTCATGTGAGTGATCGGGATAAAAATGTTTAATATTTGCCCAAATTTTAAATGTCATAATATATATAATATATTGTAATACCATTATAATGATATATAAGAGATGTGGTACTATGATGCAACAGTGGCTAAACAGACATTGGACCAGTCACAAACAAGTGCAATATCCTAAATATCACTTTTCAATCCAGACTGAAAAGCCAGAACTCCAGTCTTTAGTCTCCAGTTATGTTTCTGAACACGGTTAGTATTATTTGTTTTCTTAGCATGGTGTGCACTGGAACTAGCAATTAACAGAAGACCATTCACTCCAGAACTGTTCCCAGGAAAAACTAACCATAGCTGTAGCAAATGCGTTTCTTTCCTTGTTTTGGTGGTTGGAACACAACAGCAACACAAACTAATCAGCTTAGAGAAAGGACAACCTAGCTTTTGGTCAGGGCCAGGCACTGTTATTGAGGCCTCTCACCTGTTGGGCTCCACATCGCCTGAGTGAGTTTTTCTCCCAGCAGGTAAAGAGGAGCCATACTGAGGGAAGCAGCACCCAGAAACAGAACCAAGCCTACAGAACTGAGGCGAGCCATGATGGGGTACACCCAGATGCCGGAAACATGATGAACCCATAAGACCCTAAACATGGTTAAAAAAAATAGTAAAGACAAGCGTAGAAAAGACTATATGCTATTTAAAATCAATGGCTTCTGTCTTGCATGGTGGTTCTAGAACAGCCTGTATTTTTAGAGAACTGTTTATTGCTTTTTTGGGAACAAAATGTGGTTCACATATAGCACTGCTCTAAAGAACCATTAATGGTAGCTACAATACAAGCCAGAGGTAACACAAGCATCTGGCTGCTTTTGAATTATAACACACTGTAAGTGCAGTGAAATTTCATCAAAATATCCACCCCTTGCCTTTATCACAGCAGCACAAAATCGCTGCATCCTTTCCAGCAATATTTGGAAATAACTGGTGCCCAAACCCTCCCAGAACCCAGAAGACAGTTCTGTCTCATTTGCTGGGTGCTCATTTGAAGCTTGTTAGTCCAGCTTGTCCATGGAGCTTAATTTTGCCCAATGAAAAACAAACTAGTATTTGCATGATATTGAAGATGATCCTGAAGATTCCCGTTCCAACCACAGTGTGGCACCATGTTAGAAAGGGGTTTGAACTAAACACTTCAGGACAGTAGCTTTCCAGGAGGAAGTTTGGTGACCACAGCTGTGCATCTTAAGATTAAATGGAAAAGTATTTTCAGTGACAGCAATCATTTTCAGTCAAATAAGGTGCAACATTCAAAGAACTTTAGTTTCAATGCATTCCATACAATCTGACGAAACTGTTTTACTAGATTAAAAGTAGTAAAAATGATTTAGTAGTAGTAACAAAGATCAAAATTTTGTTACCATGCCAAATATAGTGAGGAAAACAGAGCTAAGGCAAGAATCCCATTCAGCCGACTGGGGTGTTTGTGATGCTGAAGGTACATCTGGACCAGAAGTAAGGGCATGATGACAGTGTGCTGTAACAGAAACAATACAACAAACATTTCTGAGGATAGAGCAGCAGACAAATCACTAGTGAGGTATCAGCCCTTAGAGTGTTTTAGTAAGATCTGATTTCAAATCTAAAAGCAGTGTTTGTTCTCGTACAACACTTGCTGTTTGCTGTGCTTTCGCTCAGTGTGCTGCCGCTCTCTGGACCCCCTCCCTCTGCTGGGTTTTCCCCACCCACTATCCTGAAAGGTCTCCCGGGTTCAAAAATCTTTCGTTTCATTTTATATTAATTCCCTTGTAAATAACTTGTTATGCGCTTACCATAGCATGATTAAGCCAAAGGGGAATAATGTCATCTAGAAACTTTGGAAACACCAACTCTCTGTCGTAGGTGTAGAGGGACCAGAAGGAGATGAACACAAACTGAAAAGTAACACACGCATTTAATTCATTCCCAGAAGTTTTTATTAATCACATAGAATTGAACCTTAACATTTAAGATACTCACAGTTCCTACAGGGAAAGCCAAAGCTGTGAAAAAGCCATCTCGCAGCGTTAGAATGGACTGAGGAATCCCACCACGTGTGCTCTTGCTTGGCAGTACAGCGTATATAAAATCAGTTAAAACACACACGCCAAAAAACACTGTCTGCATTACCTGCATGAGAAAACACTCCAGTTAGTGCTGGACAGACATAGTACTCATATCAAGTTTTCATCCATCCTATGAATCAGAATCAGAAAACGTTAGATCCCTGAGGAAATTGCTTGTGCTGCGACTGCACAGTCGTACAGAGACACAAAGACTGCAGAAATACTGATACAAAATACATGCTATTTACTATTCTGTTGTATGTAAATATAAAAGATATGGACAAAAGAATTGGAAAACCTGACCATTACACCAACAGGGACTTTAATGACATTGCATTCAAATCCATAGACTTTAATATGAAGTCGTCCCCCTTTGCAGCTACAACAGATTCCGCTCTTCTTGGAGGCTTTCCACAAGATTTTATAGTTTCTGTGGGAATCTGTGCCCATGTATTCTGTAGAGCATTTATGAGGTCAGGCACTGATGCTGGGATGGAGAGCCTGGCTCGCAATCTCCGTTCCAGCTCATCCCAAAGTTGTTGGATGGGGTGTTCCATGTCTGGAGCTCGCTTTGTTCACAGGGGACACAGTCATGCTGGAATAGAAAAGGTTCTTCCTCAATCTGTGTCCACAAAGTTGGAAACATGGTGTTATCCAAAATATCTTGGTCTGTGTCCCAATACTTTTGTCCATATACTGTATACAGTGTGTTTATACACTCCTTATGTACTACTACTAAACTCATATTCAAAAAGGAATGAATCCCATGCCAAACAGAATCAGAATTAGACCTTTTTGCTAGAATTTTGATAAAATATCCTTATTTTATATTCTAAATATTCTTATATGCATTAACTAATGAGTATATTTTCAAATGTGAGATTAAGCTTGCATTTTCCCAACAGGACTCCCTTATAAATCAGGTCAATGTCGGTGCTGTGCTTCAAAGGTCCACTTGTTTAGTTTTTTGATATTATTATCATCAATGTTTTTAGATATTTTAGATTTTAGTTCCTTTCCGTTTGTAGCACAAGCTCACTGCGAGTTAAGCTGTTATGCAGTTAGGTTGCTGCACTGCAGGTCAGTGAACTACAGGTTTAACTTCATCTATTGAACTCCTGTGACGCAGATGCCATTAAATGCCTTTTTAAAAAATATTTTGATCAATGTTTCCTTGTTCACACTTTTGTGAGGTAGATAAAACCTGTCTGTTTTTCACATTGGTGAGTTTTCACACTGGTGGGTTTTCACACTGGTGGGTTTTCACATTGGTGAGTTTTCACACTGGTGAGTTTTCACACTGGTGAGTTTTCACATTGGTGGGTTTTCACATTGGTGAGTTTTCACACTGGTGGGTTTTCACATTGGTGGGTTTTCACATTGGTGGGTTTTCACACTGGTGAGTTTTCACACTGGTGAGTTTTCACACTGGTGGGTTTTTGATTTATGCTGAACGGCTTTCAGTTTTATCCTGAAAAAAATCCTAATGCTCTCAATATGTCTATTTATATGGTGGCAATAGAAACATCTGAGATGTAGAAATTGGAGAATCTTTCATTTTAGTGTAAGCCATTATATCTAAATTAACTGAACAGACAAAAACTCTTATGAAATCACTTAACAAGTCAAAATCTTGAGTGAAGACTTTTATTTTGCCATTCAATATGAGTCTTTATTCTTGAGTTCTCTTTAAACTTAGAACATAACTCAAAGCCTTTTGCATGTCAGCAGCTGACAAGGAAAAATAAACTTTTTTTTCATGTTTCTTTCTTCAATGGATCTCGAAGAGTGTGTGCAAAAGGTGAATATCTGCAATGGAATGCTGTTGGCTACCAAAACAAATCAGCAGCAACGTTCAAATGTGTGTCTAAACCTGTTGTTTCACGGCTCTGTCTACAAATCTACAAATTACTTTTAAAAAAAAAACACGAGATACTCAAGATTCTTTATATGTGACATACAGTGTTACAGGCACAACGTGCAGTGAAATATACCTCAAATCACACCTAAGGCTATGGAAAATTGCAAAATAAATCAACAAATCTTAAGTTTTTATTAACTTAACGAGACAAGTTAATAAAAAGACTACAAATAAAATACAAATATTCAGTGCAAGAAAAGAAATATGCATAAAGAGAAACAACCTCCCCCCCCTCCCGAAATGACCATATTTGGGCAAATATACCTCTGAAATTAGCATATTGTGGAAGATAAACATATATATTTATTTTATTGTTATCGTATCAGGGTGCACTGTAAGCCAGTAGTGACTGTTTATGCTCATTTATGAAACATGCAGTACAGTTTCTGATATGATCACTGTAAACGTGTAACAGAGGCTAAGCTGTTGTCTCTGTTGTATAATATCTCCCACCCCATGCAGGAGACTCCCAGCAATGAGCAGCCGAGAACAAACACACACATCAAAGACTGATAAATATATATGTGTGTGTGTGTGTGTGTGTGTGTGTGTGAAATGAAAGTGAAATGAAGTGAATACTGTCACACGTGAACACAACACACAGGCTGCAGCCAGGAACACAGCGCCCGGGGAACGAGGTGTGTGACTACTTTGCTTAAGAGTACCTTTGAAAACAAGTTTAACAAGTTTCTAAAATTCTGCACAATTACTCATCATTTTTCCCACACTAAACCACATGTAGGCATGCTATGCTTGGACCTGTTATCAACACTTTCGGGTGTCTTTACGCCTGATAATTTGTGGACGGTGCCTTGCCTTTGTAGCACTTTCAGCTGAACAACAACACGGTGTTTTTTTTGACTGAAACCAATGTGGCAGCCGGTTATGGTAACTGACATGGATGGTCATTTTAATTCCTGACACGTTTGTGCAGATCGTTAGCTTTTCAAGAAATAGCTTTAGAGTATCTGACCAGGAGAGCCGTTTTGCTGTGGTGGATCTGTTCGGGGGTTACTCACCAGATTAATAAAGGTTAAATATTTCCATCGCCCCCCGTACGACCGGGCCCCGGGGTGTTTCTCCCGGATCACGTCCGTGTTGGCTCTCAGCGTGAACACGTACCAGCCCACGAAGAGCAGGTGCACGAACAGACAGAGTTTATAACTGACCCTCACTCCTGCCACAGCCGCCGCCATGCTTCAGCACTGACAATCCACACTGACCCTGGACCGGCATGACGTCACCACGTCCGATCTGAAAGAAGCACCTTTCACTTCTTTTCATTTCGAGGGTATTTGATCTAAAAAGAAAAACAAACAAATAAAAATAAACACATTAACTCGAGTCATTTCTACTACTGAGACCGGACTTCGATCCTTTAGCTTGCCGATCATTTGCTGAGACCGAACTTTGACTCGCAGGATTGCCACTCATCTTAAATTTATTTCCACTTATTCATATTTGTTCTTTTCAAGGGTCTTTGATCCAAAAACAAATAAATAATAAACACAGACCCATGCAGAGTATGGGACCGATTTCTTGTACTGAGACTGGACTTCAGAGCTTGACAACCATTTCATATATTTAAGATAATGCGAGTGTAGTTTTTAACAAGAAATGATTGCAATATTAATTTTAAAGTATTACCCTTGTACATCGTTTTTACAATGCAGCCTAAGATTTTAATGCATATTTCTTTATTCAATTTATTATGTATTTCCATTGGGGTTTAGATGAATAAAGGGAACCTAATCAAACTTATCTGTGCTCTGAAGGAATAGGGAGTTGCATGATTCAGTCTCAGCATTACAAGGTAAATAAATAAAATATAAATACTTTTAACAGCTAATATCAAACGTTACACATCAGTGATTTATGTCATGTTAAGCTGCTTTTAAGACTTTTTAGGTGTGGCAACACAAAAATTCCTTTAAACATTTGTCCTGCTCACTATGCAATCAAGTCTTAACAAATAATCATGACTTTATCTGAATGTAGCCACCTCAACTTCCCAGGAGTGTTTTCCCCTAAGGCTTATTATTAAGTAATTACAAGGAAAGCAATGCTATTCTTGTTAATCCATAACATAGGACAGGGCGTGAGGAGAGAGACCTGGGCCAGCATCTGCCGAGCATTTACAGGGGCTCAAATCAAACGCTTACACAAGCCAAGAAAACACACTTTTATAACTGTTTATTATTTTTTGTGATGTAACAAAAGTCTTTATAGTTTAATGAAACCAGAAAATTCCTGTTTAAATCCATCGATCTGAACGCAAACTGTGATTTGTTAAGTACACTTAAAGCTGTAGGTCCCATTAATTAAAATAGAATTCAAGAAGATCCAGTTAACGGTCAGTAAAGATTGACAGAAAAAAGTGATTAATATTAAAAAAGGCCAATTATAGCATTCATTCTATATGATTTTTTCTCAATGGTATCCTTTAGAAATGGAGCTACTCATACATGACCTTCAATGCTAATACAGTAGTAAATTGTGCATAAAAAGGATAATGCCGCAATACGGATGGATAGGACCTTGGTCACATATAAATACTAACAAAAAACAAATATCTCTTGTAACCGGTTGCATTTAGCCACAAGCTACAAAACTTCACTGCTAGCGTCCATGAAGTTTAAAATCTGTACTGTATGTACAGCGATGTGGGTTACTTCATAAAAAGTATATGGTTAAATTACTTCCTAATACTGCTTCTTCCACTTCTTGACTTTAAGCTCTCCTTGTAAAGTAACAATCGTTCCGTAGTGTGTAGTGGCAATCGGCTCCTTCGTGCCCGAACGATACAAGCTGACAGCGGAAAGAGACGCTTAAATCCTCCCGAACAGGCTGGGGCAGCCAACAGTCTGTGGCAAATACTTTGCAGCAGTGGGAAGCGTGTGGCTTCTCTCCAAAATGCTTGGATGGAAGCATCTCCATCCAACAAAGGTTCTGATACATAGAGGTCTAGCTCAGAAACGTTTGCTGTTTTTGCAAAAGGCTGCATGAAACTGAAGATCTTCTTTGTCTTGATGTTGCCCAAGCTGGCAGCTTCTGCGGCAGCCTGGTCGTCCTGATCTAGTTTTGCACTGCCCTCTTCAACTGGAATCCATACGTCCGTTTCTCTCAGGGCAGATTCTACAACCGAACAAGCAAAGAATTTCGTAGGTGGAGTCAGTGTGGTACCTTTAGAATGTCTCTTGTCATCACTGAAGGGCTGCAGCTTAATGCGTGGATCCAGGGTTGTTGCAAGCACCAAATTTCTTTGCATAATGAGAGGTTGGAAGTAGTCATGGAGACCTGAGCGAAGGGCCCGGCAAAAATGGGCATAATTCGTAGGCCTGGCCTCAAGGGTTTTATCAAGACCAATAAGGGATGGAATGACTAAGGAAAATGTGACGCCCTCTGCTTGAAGTACCTGGAGAGCCTCCTCAAAAGGCTCCAACAGGCCAATGACATCTACCAATTGTTCACGCTTGACATGAATTACTGGTGGAGGAACAGTCGAGTCATTTGTTTCTTTGCAAGCTTGAGCCAGCAAGGCCATCACTGACCCCCAAGTGAATTCTTGCGCAAGTTTGCGAATGGTAGCAAAAGTGGAGTTCCAACTGTAGCTGCTGTAGTTTTGAGGACTTGCGAGAGAGAGTTTGCATTCTCTCACAAGAACCTCATTCCAGTAGGCACTAAGTCGAAAAAAGGCCACTATATCTTGGGCCTGAGAAAGCACGGACTCTGCAGATCCAGAGATCTTCAGAGCATCCTTAATCACCAAGTGCAACAGGCTGGTGATGCAATCCATATGTTTGCCCAACAGGATTTCAGAGAAATCTTCTACAGAGATTTGATCGTCAAGGAAATCTAATAGCTCATCTTCTTCAGGGTCATTCTTCAGTGTGGAATGCATTAACTTGTAGTCACAGAAAACATCATGCGTCGCAATGGTGTTCTTGGCCTCGTGGGCAATGACGTACCCGATGTTGTGATGAAATAGTCCGTAACTTAGGAGAACAGCCTCCAGTTCTCTTGTAACCATGACATTCAAGTTCTTCCCAAGTAAATGGCGAAAAGCAATCAAAGGCCTCTGAACGTTCCAATCATCATCTAGGAAATGCAGCTGAACAGCGAGAATAGGGTCAGCATACTCACTGGCCCAAACATCTGCAGTGACATGAACCGTGCCGTGCCCCCCATTCACAGCAGTACAGTCTCTCAGCTGTTTAATCAGATGTGGCTTGACTACCTTCTCCACTTCATCATACAACCTCTGCCCTACTATCCGCTGAGAAAGCTTTGGGTATTGAGGACCAATTGTAGCCATGAAGTTCCGGAAACCAGATCCTTCAACAATGTTGAGAGGCAGCATGTCCTCAGAGATCATTCGTAGCACTGCGTCTGTGACTGTTTTCTGTCGATGCTGCACTGTGCTGTTAAGACTGGAAGTTAAAGAGCTGTTGATGTCATTTTTGCAGTCAAAACCAGGAGACTCAGCTTCTGTCGACATGGATGTCTGTGTACAAATGTTAAGCTTCCGTTTTCTCTTGGGAGCTCCAGCATCTCTCGACTGCTTTAACTGCAAAAAAGAATGGCATTTTATTTAATATTTAAAACACATTAAGGTGTTTCGATTTTTTGACAGCACATTGTCAACACTGACACTGCAGCCTTCCTCCAGAAACATTTTTTTAAAAGTAAATTAATTTAGAGGTGCCTTCAGTTCAGGAGAGTACAGCGCTGCACATTTTAATGTTTTCCCTGCTCCAGCACACTATACATTTGACAAAAGAACTTCAGTTAGTTGACCTCCTTCTGATAACTAGGCTGAAAGAGGTTCTTTATGACCTTTTCAAGACCTCTAAGACAAAAAAAATTTAAGACAGCAAAAAAAAAAAAGAAGCAAAACAAAAAAACCCACAATAGCCCAGTTGATTTCAACAAAGGCAGAAACATCTATATAAAATCAATATAATCAATATAAAACATCTTTTTCATCCTCCAACCATCTCTCATTGAATTTGCATTTACCCATTCTACACTCACGGTTTTAGGAGAAACCATCTCCCTGCTACATACCTTCTCTTTCTATGGCATGCATATAAACTTATGGGGTACACACTGCCCACAGTGACGTGTGCTGGCCAAAAAACAATAAAAAAAAAAAACAAAAAAGGAAAAAATAGGCTAACCAGGAACAGATACTGTTGCTTCATTAGGCCCTACAATTCATGTAATGCCACCCCTTTTAAAATTCCAGACTTCTGAAAACTTTTCAAAGACTTAAAAAAGGTAAAAAATGTTAAAGACTAACTTTTCAAGAATCTACATACTGGTCTGAATCACAAAATCAAGAACCTTTAGGTAAATACTAATCAGTAATTCAGTGTATGAACCATGAGTACCAGAGAGGTGAAATTTACTAATCAGTTCAATTGCAAGTAGCCTATCAGTATCTATAATTATTGTAATTAACCATTTATGAGTGAACAACTTTCTAACATTATTAAATGTGTTGTTTTCCGTTACAATTAAGAATCTATATAAATCAAATCATGGAGTAAATCAGGCAGACCAAACAGAGATTAGAAATTTGTACCAATGAGTGAAGTTAAACATAACTGCTAACACATTGAAACATAGACGTTAAATAAAATTCTAATATAATTTAAGGAAAGCCCTGCTAACCTGCTTGGGGATGTCTGTGACTGGATCTGAATCCAAAACAACATCGCAACAGAAGTCTTGGAAACTTGTACTGGGAGAGTCTGGGGAAGTTTTTCTTATCTGTGGCAACAAGATAAGAGAACACTGTTATTTGTAAGAACGAACAGGCATTCAGCTTCCATTAACTGGAAGGTCAGCAGGTGCTACCACTCTTTCCCACATAATAAGATATTACTTCACTGCTGGTTTACAAATGTAAGCTTAGCCAAGCACTGGAGTAACACCACTGGGAAAATCCAATAAAGTGTCCACTATTTGCATAGCTTTGATTTATAGAGCTCCTTAGAAGTCTAGAGTTACACTTGGTTTGTTATAGAACTGAAATACAGTAATTCCATAATTACAGTCATTATCTGCATATAGGTATATAGCGATAGTAAAATAGTTTGAAATTATGAAAGATTCCTTACTTCCATAGGAATGTGTGTTACAGCATCTGACGATACATCATTATGACAAGAGGCATCCACCTGAAAGCACAGCGCCTATTAGTAATAATTCATTTAGTCTCACACACACATATGCACAAAAAAAAAAGACAGTAATAAATGATGACAAACCTTTGTTTCCTTAATAGGATGAGGAACTAAGTTGTCTGTCTCATGTACAGACACTTCTAGAGAAGCCAAAGCATTTTCATTCATCGTCAAAACACCAGTGTCCAGTTTGCGCTTGAGGGTTGAATACCAGCGATTCTTGATAGAGTTGTCTGTCCTGGCAAATGTATTAATACTGAATCAATATAAAGTGTTTGGATGCAAAAAAGTTAACAGACACACTTTTAAATGACTGTTACTGCAAATCTGGGTTCAATTTCCATCTAAATTCACGATAATGTCTATAAATCACGTGTTGACGCATGTTCCCTGTTTAATGAAAAAAAAGTGTCTGTTATTGTGGGTCATCTGTTGTGTCAAATGTTACAACTGTTTTAAGTGTGCGCTGCTTCTCTGTGCCTTCTAAATTTCCCCTCGGGGGACAATTAACGTTTTTTTAATTTGAATACTATGAAAGCATCATTAACACTAATGCTTCCCAAAACCTCATCACTTAATGCTGAACACTAAGCCATAAGTAAGTAAATAATTTGGGTATCTTGGGCTATTTGAGATTCATGAGATTTTACATGGGTTAGTAACAAGTGACAAACCAGTCAATCTGGCAGTTCTGATTCTGAGTCAAGAACAATTACTGATACAGTGTATCTCCTTTATACTTGTGTGTGAGTATAAGCCACTCCTCCTAATTACACCAGGTGAGGCTAATCTACCTGATTGCAATGAAGCTAACCCCCACAGGGACAAACAAAAGCACACAAACAAAGTAGCAAACTAGAACAAGGCAGTCAAAGTGGACAGTAAAATAGCAGCACAATAGTTAAGCAACAGAGCAAAGATCTAGCTCGCTTACGAAGTGAAGATACAGCCAGTAGAACACAACAAGCACAAACAGATTCTAGACCACAGTGTATCTCCTTTATACTTGTGTGTGAGTATAAGCCACTCCTCCTAATTACACCAGGTGAGGTTAATCTAGCTGATTGCAATGAAGCTAAACCCCAAAGGGACAAACAAAAGCACACAAACAAAGTAGCAAACTAGAACAAAATAGTCAAAGTGGACAGTAAAATAGCAGCACAACAGTTAAGCAACAGAACAAAATCAAGTTCGCTTACGAATTGAAGATACAGCCAGTAGAACATATATAACACAACAAGCACAATTACAACTACTTCAACTAATCAATATCAGTAAAACAAAAACAGCAAAACAAAAACATATCTGCATAACTTTAGTAATTACCATACTTACAAACATGAGGAGACAGATTATATTTTTTATTTGTATATAAAAACATTTTAAACACTACAATCACACCTACACTAAGCAAAGCTGAACAAGTGACACAGCTGGTAGCATTGCCTGTCCAGGTTAAGCACACATTCTATATATATATATATATACTTTTATTCACAGTATTTTATGTGGCACTGCTTTATTGCTGGTTCACCTATTAAACCACAGGGAAAAAAAGATACATGTTGTATATCTTAAAATGTCTACAAGAACTGTGAAATTAAGTTTGAGGTACAACTTACTATCCCAGACAAACTTAGAACTCACCTCCCAGGTAGCAGCCTGGCAATCCTAGCCCAGCGATTTCCTAGTGCTTTGTGGGCAGTGCAGATGATGAGATCTTCTTCTGAAGTCCACGAGGTTTTATTCACTGAAGGGTCCAGATGATTATGCCACCGTTCTCTGCATTGTTTCCCCCTGCGACCTTCTAGGTACTTGGCAATCCTGGTCCACTTCTTGCCACCAAACTTTGCCACGAGATCAATGAGCTATGAATGACAGGAGCTTTATTATACTGTAATAGATTAACGACCCACAATTAATTACTTCTTTTCTACCAAAAGTGACAAGAAATTAAATTAATTCACATAAAATAATTGTGATAATCATGAAACCGCGATTATTTCTCAGACTACAATCGCACCACCAAAATTTCAAATTGTTGCAACCCTACATACACCTGCAAATCCTTTCCCTTAAGTCTTTCTAGGGCATTGGACAGCAGTTCCTGATAAATGTTGGTTAACATAATAGACTCATACTTGGTTACCTCTGACATGTGACTAGATTCAGATTTTATTTGTCACAGACACCATCATACATGGTAATTTTATTTTTTTTAAGCAGTAAAAACAGTAAGAACAGTAGAAACAGTATACTGGTAGGAAAAAGCAACAAGACATACATAAATGTATGATATACATATAAGAATTATGTGGGTGGAGTATTATTAATGTGGATATGATTGCAATATGGATAGAGTCACAGTTGCAAAGTACAGTGCATAAATTATACTGGGTGTAATTACAGAATCCAGATCAGCAAACCAGTAGAAACAGTATGCCGGTAAGGATAAAGTGCAAGTGCATTACCAACAAACAAACATGAATGTCTGATATACATATGCGGACTAATGCTGAGGTAGAACCTCAAAATCTCTCTGTAGATTGCATTTATCTCCAAATTTTAATATCGTCCCACCTTTGTATCTTCTTCCTTGGTCCAGGCTCCCTTTATCAGGTTTGGGTCCAGAACAGATGTGTAACGGTACTTACAGTCATGTTCACTGCGGCCCTACAGAGAGACAATCAATTTGGTAAAAGTTCTCATTGTCTACAAACCACAATGATAAACAAGATTTAAAGCAACATGAGTAATATGTTTCAAACATTTTTTTTTTACTTACAGGTAAGCAGCCAGCAATAGAATCCCACTTATTTATGCCTAATTTCTGGACCAGTAAAATCAGAGTGTCATCCTACATGTGAAAAAGGGAAAAAAAGAAAATGCGACAAACACTAGTCACTATAAACTTCAAGCATAATAAATCAAATAAAAAGTGTGTCATCACTGGAGGGTAAATTATATTACACAAATTATTTAACAGCATTTTGGACTTTCTAAAAGCAATCAATATCCTCTGGTATTATGTTTTTCACAAAAGCTAAATTAATACTATCAAAGCAACTTATGAAAAACAGAACACCATGAAAGACTGAAGAAAAAAAGAGAATCCAGATTTCCTTTACAAAAAGTTTAAAACCAACCACTTTCATATCAATGTCTGTTTGTGTCACTTATTATGATTAAATGCAGCCTTTCTTGTTCTTACTTTTGATAGTCACCATCCAATTTGAATGTAGAGATTATCAAAAGCATGTTTAATATCATTGTCAATGTCATTCATAATGTTTTAATAACTACTGCAATCATAAAAAAAAATGAAACCATAGTTTCTAGCAGCGCTGATGTCACTCACCTCCTCTTGGGTCCATCTAACCTTAGATTTCTCAATCCCTTTTTGCTCTGCCCAGGATTCTGGTTTAGGGTGAAGTTCTTCAGATTCATCCATCAGGCTGAAAACAAATTCAATAACATACTTTAGGACTAAATTTAAAATAATCTATTTTACAATTAATAAAGGTTTAAGTAAATCATTTGAGTCTATTCCACTCTATGAGTAAAGTTCATACGCACATAGATTCACACACAGACGTGTTCTATTTCCACACCTACCACACATACATGCACTTTATTCTCAAGCAATGCATGCCACCACTTTTAATATTGTGTAAAATTGTACATAACGCCACTTTTGTAAATAGCAACTGAACATAAGCTTCTCTATTACCTGCTATTTGTTTCTACCTGGTTTTTTTTTTTGCTCTTGCTGCATAAAAAAAATACACCCTGCAATTTTTTTTAACACAGTAATATAACTAAATCTAGTAAATAAAATAAACATGAACAAACACAAATATACATTATATGGTAAATAATGACTGTATGTTCATTATATCATTGTGTTCCTTGTGGAAGCCCAGTCCTATCAAAATCTGGTTTGACTCAATCAGTCCTTCATTAAATTAAATCAGGAGCTGCTGATGGAATCTCACAAATTCAAATGACTGGGTTTCTCCTTACTAGCTCACAAAATATCAATTAATCTTGATACGTTTAACTGTTTTCTTGCATTAATTCTAATGTTAACTGCAGTAACAAAAGACACTTTATCACACCCTGAGACAAATGGCTTTAAATGATTTGCATAGAACTGTATAATGACAATAAACCTATTTTACCCATACTCTGGTTAAATGATATAAAATGGCCTTTCTCTCCAGATCTGCACAAAACAGATATGAGTATGACGACTCCCTAAAAAGAGGATGGCCTAACAGGTTTATAAATGTGGTGAGGGAGGACATGATTCGACTCCACAGACTGGATAAAGGTTGGCTGACCTAAACTGACGAAGGTGTAGACGGTTAGGGCGGTAGGACCCGTTAGCTTTAGCTTCTTCCAACAGTAACGAAAAGATTGAACTTTGCCAAAATCGACGAAAGTTTTTATATCTAGAATTTGTATCCATTTTTTAAAGATTAACAGAGCTGTAGTTACCTACTAATAGTAATTAAAAACTTTTTTTTACACTTTTTCTCGTTGACACGTGACAGTTATTTCAGTTAGTCGTTAATAGGCGGCGCGTGAATTTCCAAAAGAAACGCGCGCTTTTTTCTTTTAAACCGCACGAGCGTTTAACCAGCGGACGAAATAAACCGTTAGTGCGTTGGGGATCCCGCTGGACCGGTCTGCTTCTCTTCTTTCTTCTACTTTTAGCTGCTCCCGATTAGGGGTCTCCACAGCTCAACAACCGTCTCCATTTCCTTCTGTCCCCTCCATCTTCCTCTCTAACACCAACTGCCTGCATGTCCTCCCTCCACCACATCCATAACCCCCTATAATCCTCTTCTCCTCTTCCCTGCAGCTTCATCCTTCTCCCAGCTTACACATGTCCAAACCAACGCAATGTCTTTTCTTCCAAAAGGTCCAACTCGAGCTGTCCCTCCAATAAACTCATTTCTGATCCTGCCCATCCACTCTCAATGCAAACCTTAAACTTCTCAGCTCTGCCATCTCCATCTCTGCTTCCAGCACTCTTTACAGCCAGTGACAAGCGGAATTCTTACCATGTGAAATATCATTACTTATACGAATACAACCGATCTACAGCTGAGTCTGCAAGAACAGATTCTTAGCCACCACCAGAGTTAATAGCAGTGTGACTGGAAGTTACTTAGCTATAGTATTTACACTCCGGTTTATGTGTATATAGCACAGTGTATTTCATATTTTTTTTTACAGATTTTATTGGATTTGTTTAGACTTTATGCCACCACTAGATCTGTTTTCCAGCTTCTCAAATTCCACATTTTTATAACAACAGACAGCTTTACTTTATTTCGGAACAAGCTAAGCTAAGCAAAGCAAAGCAAAGCTAAGCTACGCTACAACTGAAAATAAGCGTTACCCAAGTTGGCAGCAGCTACAGGCTAATGGTAGTAGCCACAAAAACCTCTATCGTGTTTTCAAAACCATTCGTGAATTTATTTGTGTTGTTATCCTCGTAATCGTGCCTGCTCTGTTGTTGTTTACGTGGCTCGGCTTTGTCACTTAACAACTGATTACTGTTGTTGTTTGTTTACCTGCACTGCAGACGTTTCCTTAGAGTTTATTAAAGTCCTCTGGACGTTTCAGTCCCAGTCTGCCCAGGTAGTAAGACTCTGTTCTGTATAAATAACATGTGTGTCGAAGAGTCTGTGCAGCACGTTCGTCCTCCTCTCCTGACCGCCGTTTTGTTTCCTATCCTCTTCTCTCTCCCTCAACTTCCAACTGATGAGCCCGTTTACCCGCTCAGACACGGTTGCCTTCTTGCGCGTCAAAATCGCGCTGAAAATGCGCAATCGTTTCGCTTCGTAATGCCTGCAGTGGCAAATGTGTGACCGCGCAGAAGGGAGTGCTCAAAGTTTCAAAAGGACACACACGGACACACGCACACAGAGACACACACGTAAATATATATACACACACACACACACACACACACATATATATATATATATATGAAACTGAGGTTTGGCGGGCTCTTGGTCTACACAGATGAAAAAATGAAAACATAAATCTCCAAAGTGAGAGGTAGGATCATCATCCTCTATATATATGACTTATATTAGACCTTTTAGAGCCACGGGTGTCACTGTCAAGAAGGAAAACTGTGCATCTGCCGGGCCCTCCACTGGGGGGAAGAGTTGAATCCAGTGTTTTCTTTCCTTCGCAGCTTTCGGGGCAAATGGATCCGGTCTACAGTCACAGTGGACCCAATGGGAAGGACTATGGAAGACTGAGACTTATCATTTAGGTCTGATACCAAATACTTGGGTGATACTGTCTAATGAATTCCCTCACAGTGCTTGACTTACCTCTTCTCAGAATGCCCACATCACAACAGGACGTCCTGAAAAGCATATGAGAGTCGACTTCTAAACTATCCTTCCTGTGCTAAATGCAATCATTTGACTGTGATTTACTTTAAATGTTTGAGAAAAGTGATTAACGAGTATTAAATGGGAACTCAAAAGGGAAATTCAAGGCACACTGCAAAGCAGGTAGTATACACTGAAAAAACTGCCAACATGAAGGGTCCATGTAATCCATCCATTGACTTCTTATTCTTAACTAGGGTTGGAGGGGGTGCTGAAGATTATCCCAGCACTAGTAGGGCGAAAGGCAGAGAAACACCCTGGATAGTCTATCACAGGGCAGGCCTATCAACAGAAGCCCTGGTCTAAATATTACAGCTCTGCCTAAGTGTTCGTTTCTGTCATTTGTATTTTGGCTGTCTGTTTTTTCCCCTTGTGTGACATGTGTCTGGGTGATTTTTGACACTATTCCCTTTCACTGACTGACACAACACTGACACACTTTCAGGGTATAGAAACTTATACGGATTAGCTTATGTAAGACGTTTAAAGTCACTTTAAATGTTTTTAGCTTGTTTGCAATCATGTGTCTTATTATGACAAGCAAAATGCTGATGGAAGTGACGAATTGACTGGAAAGTGTCAGTAAATCGAAACCAAGTCAGAAAAGCCCAAAACAGCGTACCGCCTCTCAGGCCCAAACTGAGCACATCTGTATGAGTGAAACATGCAAGGCACAGCGTGCAGCACACTGTCAAAGGTTTCAAAATATTTAAATATATCCCCTACTTCCTACCGTCCATATTAGCACATTTAGGTGCAAAAGCAAAATTGCTATAAAACTTAATAGTCTGTTAAACTGCAGAGTCCATACATGACAACTAATCTTCATGGTTTTCTTAACGTCATGAGAACCGACAGATTTATAGATTCACCTTTTCAGCCAATAGCAGTTTGTGTCCACCCATCCATCATGAAGTTCTAAGGAATGTTTTAGTCCAAACTGAAACAGAATACAGGGCAGTCAAGTAAAACAGAGGTCATCTGCATATACCAGTCTTAAAGGCACAGTAACAGAAACCATCTGTTTCATTCAATGTAGGATATGTGCTCTTTAATACAAGTTTCTAAAACCTTCATACAGTCTCAAAACCTCAGAAGATGGAGCTGTGTGGTTTGTTTGTAATTGATCTGAACATCTGAAAAGAAAACATCTGAAAAGTTCATATTATCATACTTTTACAGTGAGCAGGATATAAAACTACCGGTATTTGCAGTCAGCCAGGGGCAGCAAATGTGAACTGGGTGTCCATGCTGGCTATCCAAAGTCACCGTGATCAGAAATGCTTAATATATACAGTAACCCCTCAGCCTAATGCAGATTTTTTTTTTCTGACAACCGAACTATATTACTGCCACTAATCCAGCGGTGGTGGTAATACACTGAAAAGTTGTCAACCACCATTAAAAGAAGAAACCTGCTGCCGCTTGTAGGATGACTGTCTTGTCCTCATATTTTAGTGTTTTAAACTTTTACACCCCGTTTTCAACAGTTATCTCAGTTTATTTAATAAGCTGTGCCCTGTCTAAACATGTGGGTAGAGAGTTATTTCAACGTTTCTTTTGTGAACGAGTCTTTGTTTTGACTCGCCACACGCTGCTAATACTAATGGTTTTTGAAGCACTAAAGTTTATGATTCCAATTTTTTATTTTAAATTAAATTAAAGTGTTCTGGAGCATATTTGGGGGCATATCTAGGGTTTACACTAAAAACAGGCATGTTTAGGTATTTATGTAACAAAAGCGGGGGATTAATGCATATTAGATTAGATTAAATTCAACTTTATTGTCATTACACATGTACAAGTACAAGGCAACGAAATGCATTAGGACCGCCTTCGTCAAGAGCCATATGCTGGCAGTAGCTCGGTAAAATGTAGGTGTTAATTTTAGTATAGCTTTACAGGTTAGAAGAACAGATGTAGACTACTTAAGGTGTAGAACAGATGAAGACAATATTTTTTTCACAATATTTTCAACAAACATTGATGCATAGTTACTTTACATGCCATAAGTTGAACAAAAATAAAAACATTATGGCACTGTGCAAAAGTTTGGGCTCCCTAAGAGTTCTTACATCTCAGATTCTTTTTATAAGGTTTCACACCTTAATCAGCGTGTTAGATCTGATGCATAGCAACAGCTGTCATTAGTAAATGTCAGCTTGTGCCAGTTTCAAAGCTTTACAAACACTCTGACTCTTCAAACCTTGTGCACACACTTGTGGACACTCAACAACCATTGGTTCCTCTAAGCAGCTGTGTAAGACTCTGAAAATGAAAGTTATTGATGCCCACAATGCAGGAGAAGGCTACAAGAAGATAGCAAACCACTGTCAGCTTGCTGTTTCCACACTGAGAAATGTAATTAAGAGATGGCAGTTAAGGGGAACTGTGGAGATCAAGATGAGATCTGGAAGACAAAGAAAACTCTGAGGGAACTGCTCGTATGCTGGTCAGAAAGACTAATCAAAACCCCCCATTTGATTGCAAAAAACCTGCAGGAACATTTAGCAGACTCCATTCCACTGTGCAGCGCTGCTTGTACAGATCTTCATGGAAGAGTTTGCAGTAGAAAACCTTACCTGCAGCCCCATCATAAAATCCAATGTCAGAAGTATGCAACAGAACATCTACGGAAGCCTGATGTGTTTTGGGAACAAGTGCTGTGGACTGATGAAGTTAAAACAGAACACTTTGGCCACCAGCAGCAAAGGCATGTTTGGAGAAAAGAAACCTTGCCGACTATTAAGCATGGGGGTGAATCTATGATGCTTTGGGATTGTCCTGCAGCCAGTGCTACAGGGAACATTGGAAGCAAACATCACATCATCTGTAAAAAAGCTGAAGCTGAAAAGAGGATGACTTCTACAACAGGACAATGATCCTAAACATACTACAAAATCCATCATGGACTACCTCAAGAGACAAAAGCTGAAGGTTTTGCAATGGCCATCACAGTCCCCTGAAAATTTGTGGGTAGATCTTAAAAGAGCTATGCATGCAGGATGACCAAAGAATATCACAGAACTAGAAGCCTTTTGCAATGGGAGAAAATCCCTAGTACAAGAATTGAAGGACTTTTAGTTGGCTATAGCAAGCTTTTGTGGTATCTTCCAGAGGATTATGTCGGGTGCCAAAATTTTGCAGAGTGCCATAATGTTATTTTTTTTATCTTTGTTCAATTTGTGACATAAAAAGTAACTATGCATCAATTTGCTGAAAATATTGAGCATTTTTCCATTTTCTGGAGTGACTGTGTTAACATCTTTTCTTAAATGACCAAATTATGCTATTTATCGAGGGGTGGCCAAACTTTTGCATAAGACTGTATTTACATTCTAAATGTATGCGGTGTAAACTGTACAGTACAAATATGGGTTTACCTTAACATTTTCTTTAAGGGTAAAGTATTAAGCTGAGTCTAAAATGTAATTAAAATGTTTGGGGGAACATTTATGGTTTACATTATAAAAATAGGGATTTTTAGGCATTTCCTTTACCACATCACAACTTCACAGTTTTTCACAATTTGCAGGCGCTCTTGGAATGTAACCCCCACGAATTTCGTGTTTATATATAAAGCTTCAAATGAACAGAGTCTATTTCCCACTTTACCACTCTGACTATTTTCTTTATCTTTCATAAATGTAGTTGCAAGAGAGAATTTTTCTACATGATTTCAGATAAAACAACTGTGTTGCTATGCGTGACCTCACCTGAGTTGTTTCTCCTTTGAAAAATAAACAAATAATGCCTACGCAGAGGGAAATTAGGAAAGCCGAAAGCCGAGTTCTCAGCAGATTTATATCCGAGGAGATTCATGTCTGAAGAATTTCTTTTGCTGGCTTAAATTACAGTGAACGCAAAGTCACTGCTTTTCACAGCACTGGAACCTAAAACACAAGTTTCAGAGAACAACAGGGGTCCTGATAACCCACATATATTTTAATAAATTGCTCATTTATATAAACCAAATCCTTGAAAAACACTCAGCAATCACTTACAACACTGAATTATAGTCACATATCATATTATGTCCCTAAAAGAAGTATAACTGACTACAATAGTACAGCTGTTAAAAAGTAATACACATGCTTTGCTACATATCCCAATTACAGTATTTATGCTTTGACTTCTTTATTATGTACAGTGTACATAACAAGAGGTCCTATATTTTACACATGATACATCCTACAGCTGAATACAGAAGGAGCATAAACATTAACCAGGTGGATGCACTGAAATTCACAGTCAAGAAACAATAGAAACAACTATATTTTTAGAATTGACAATTTATGTCTAATCCCCACTTGCCTCCCATTGGCCTGGGGCATTGCACAATGGAAAATCCTTGTCCATGTTGAAATACCATGAGGCTGGAAGCTTAAAGGAGGCTACATTACATGTTTCTTATCTCTGAGTGGCTTTTAATCCATTGCTAGTTTATACAAGTAAAAGGCACAGAAAAGTAAAACACTCTGCTTGTTCAGCTCAAACTTGTTGAGGTTTAGTGACACTGAAAGAAGTGAGGTGCTGAACATACTTGATTTAAATGAGTAAATACCTTCCACGTTAAGTAATAACCATGCGGTGGACTATATTTGATTAATGTGACACATTTGAATCTTGTACATTCAACGCCTCGTTTTTTTCGGCAATCGAGAGGATGGTGGTCAGTGCAGGAAGGCACCTGGAGAGGCTCAGAGGAAGCTGTTGTCGCTGGAGACGTAGGAGAAGCCGCTGAAGGCGTTGGAGCTGCTGGTGGCCAGGCTGGGGGTCAATTCTGGAGTGCGGCCCACCGAGTTGGGCACCATTTCCCTAGTGAACTCGGGGTCAATGTGCTGTAGGTCAGCCGGACCTCTCTGGGGACACGGAGGAATATGGTCAATAGGAACTGAACAGTCTGACTGTAATAATACTTACAGTACAGTATTTGAGTGCACTACTGAGGTTCTCTACTCAAATACACCCAGGATACTAATTTGTCCGGATACTTTTGGACACACTGGAACAGACTATATAAATGAATTGATTATCTTATGTTGATTTATTTTTCTTATTTTGAATTTGAGAAGTAACTGCACTCATGACATGACTGTATTGTGGCTTTTTTTTCCAATTTCATATTACCCAGTTAATCATAGAACACTTTGATTGTATTTATAAAAAGAAAAAAAGTAATTCCCAAGAGATCTGGTTGACATTAGCAGGCAGAACATGCATTTGTCGTAAGCGTGCTGTCTAAATGTTCTAGTATTTACAACCTACCACATTGGGGTTATACGGTGGAGTGATGCGCTTGTGGTAGAGGTCATCCCAGTTAATAGGGCTGAAGAACACATGGTTTTTAATCTCCAGCTGCAAGCATATATCGCATTATGAAATAAATACATCTGGACAGATATACAGTTTCAGCAAGAGGAATCACACAAGCTTTTTAATTGTATAGTTTCCATATTTGAATGTTTCCTCAAATTGTAAACTGCCAAATGAGTGTAATCTAACCTCTCCCAGCTCTAACCACAGATGGCCTCTTGTGTAATATCATGCATATGGTGCAATATTACTCTTTCTGGAAGGTTTACATACCTTTCACACTTCACTGCTACACTGCTGTGTTGTCAACTTATTGTTTCAGATTAAATCCCATTTTCACTACTGTTACACTGCTGTATTGTCTAACATATTAACATTAACATTTTACATTTACAGAATTTTGGCGAACACTATTACCCAAAGCAACTTACAGATTTGCACATCACATGTGTAGGCTATTGTAGTGTTAGGAACCTTTTTGGTGTAGTGTGGTGAGCTGTCCAAGTAAGAAATTAAATCCCACTCTCCTGCTTGGAAGGCAGCAATGTTATCCACTACACTAACTAACCACTACTTATTGTATTGTTTCAGACTTATATCCCTGTCTCACAATACTGTTACATTGCTGTGTTGTCTGTCTATTATTGCTTCTGTCATTCCTTGCACTTTGTTCAGTGCTGCTTATAGTCACTCTGGAAGGTTTACAGATTTAAACTATAGTGTTACAATACTGTTACATTGTTGTAGTGTCTGTTTATTGTGTTGTTTGTATTGTTCACAGCTGCTGATAACAGTAAAGTAACCTTGAACTTGAACCTTGAAGACAGCAACTGGTTTACAGAACTCTTTCAATAATAATGACAACATATCTCAATTAAGTTTCACTAATTTGGACTAAATGGACTAATTTGAACAGCTTCAGCAACATGGTCCATGTAGGGAAGCATTTTAACCTGGAAACTGAAGATATGAGTTTTACTCACAAAGTCAGCGATGGCCCCTAATCGGCGATGCTGGTCTTTCTGCAGGAGTCCGTGCAGCAGGTGACAAACCGCATCAGACTTGCCAGGAGGCATCTGCAAGGGCTTGTATAAGATGGCATCATACATCTCTGCTACATCTCGACGGTAGAAAGGGGGCTGGCAGAGTCACAAAAGGAATGAGACCCAAATCAAAAAGAGGAAACTCTATTCTACTCAACAGTGAGGGCAACATAATTTCAGGTCTTGTGTCAGAACTGAATCAAACTGAATATGATATAGATAGCTGGATAGACAGACAAGATGGGTGGGTGGGTGGGTGGATGGATGGATGGATGGATGGATGGATGGATGGATGGATAGATAGATAGATAGACACTTACTAAGCTGAAGAGCATTTCATACAGCACGGCTCCGAGACACCACCAGTCCACTGTGCGGTCGTACGGCTCTTTTCGCAGCACCTCTGGGGCCAAATACTGAGCCACAGGACAGAATTCACATCACATAAAGCAAAACTGAACCTGGTAACAGCTCTACGCCGTTCCAGCTCTACTCACCTCTGGTGTGCCGCAAAACGTGGAGGTGGTAGCTTCAGGTTCTAGTCCTTCTTTACACAGACCAAAATCTGTCAGCACCACATGACCCTAGAGCCAAATGTACAGCATAAAAAAATCTAAGCATATTTTCGAGACGTTTGGAACAATGAATAAATGATTATGAAGACCCTTACCTGAGCATCTAACAGAATGTTTTCTGGTTTCAAATCCCTGTAGGAGTACAGTGAAGACCAGACATCAGGTGAGTGATGAATGTGATAATTATTGACTATATTAATAATCTCTTTAGTGTTTTGAGTATTTTTAAAGGTACAATACTAAACAATTACACACGCAAACCAAAACCAGCATATTTCAAATGAGACGCTAGAAATGCCTGTGGAAAAGTGCCTAAAGATTCTCAAAGTATTTAGCTTTTATAGAAACTTAATATTTATGTTGATTTGTCTAAACAAGCATATGTTTTAAAAGTGGATAAGGTCAGTAGACTTTTACAGTATTTTACAGTACAGCATGAGGCAACCGTGCCTGGCATCATCCCATTGATTTCAGTTTCAGAGCTCTGGGTCATGGTGCAATCTCCCTCGTTGTGTGTAGCCAGACAAGCAGGATTACACTGATCCTCATCACAAATGATACAAATAACTGCAGCGAAAGCACAGAGGTGCAACAACTAACTTTTTCTTCTTTTAACCCTTGACAGTTTTGCATAATGACAAAGAACTGCTGACAGTGAAGATCTGGAGGGAGACAAACGGGAAGGTTATATCCAGTTCAACCTTAATATTCAGTAATTTACTAAATATGTGTATTTCATTCATTAATAACAGTAGACTCATCAACCAATAGCAAGGTTTAATCATCACGCAAGACAAAACCATTCATGAATGAATAAAAGTTCACAAAAGGCACTTTTCTATAGGTATACAGGAACAGTGCTGTATCTTCAGCCCGAACAGATAGTAGCTTTTTGCTTTGTCAACTTCCCTGTTCCCTGTTGTTTTTGTGCAAACAGTAAAAAAATAATGGCCTCTTTTTATGTTGCGATGACCAAGCAGAAAGCAGTGACCCAGTCTGCTCAGCTGTGGCCCAGCTGTGGCCTTGCCATTGAGGAGATCGGGTACGGCTCAGATAAGGGTAGCGTCATTTGTAATGGAAAAACATTGGTTTGTGGTACGGCGAAGTTTTTTGTGCCAGTGGAAAAGTGGCAATAAAGTTGGACACTGGCACATCAGACGTATCTACCAGTGCCTTTTGGGGATCCTCCCAGAGTCGACAGCTCTTATGTCAATCTATATGTTTCACCTAATACAGTGTCTGCACTGGATCCAGAGGTTTGGTGTGGGGGCAATTAAACTGAGGTGGGGGGTGGGGTTGGTGTCAGTAGGGCATTTTGTCAACTGTCAAACCATATTTTCGCTTTGTCGGAACGCAACTTGAGAAGGGAAGAGGTTTAAGTCACAGTTGAAGGTGAAAAACGGGGACAATCCAAAGGCACAACAGAAAACATGCAAGAGGTGAACCAGTGGCAAACCAGAGCAATATGAACAGGGAAAAATTCCATAATACAATAAAACAGCAAGGTTCAAAAATAGCAGAAAGAAGAGCCTCCAAGGCAAAGCAAAAAGTGTGGTCAAACAATATATATAATCCAAAGATAAGACAGAAAGAATGCACAGTATGCTAACAAGTAGACAATACTTTGCAAAGTTCAAGTTCAAAATATGCTGGAAATTTTGGCCACACCAGAATCTAGAGTTCATTTGGTTAGCCATTATGGGTGGTTCCGTTTTGTCGACACGGCGAAGTTACTGCCATGGTGGCAAAAATGTTGCCATAGTGGGCTACCATGGAGAAATGTTACTAGCAGAAACCCTGCAAAAGCACAGCAGAAACCCGAGAGGAACCCCAGGGTGGTAAGATATGGGAGGGGGCGTATGGTTAGACTCAAAAACGTACCAGAGTGTATATTTTATCATGAAATAATTCAACGGTAGGTACATTGTCATATAATCCAGACGGTGTTAGAGATCATAATCAGCCCAGTCACTGACCTGTAAACGATATTGAGGGAATGGAGGTAGCCGATGGCACTGGCCACCTCGGCGGTGTAGAACCGAGCTCGTGGTTCAGAGAAACATCGCTCTTTCTGAAGATGGAAGAATAACTAAGGAAAAGAAAAAGAGACTCCTTGGTGCACAAATACAAAAAAATACACCAAATACATTCATTCATGACGAACACAATTTTTCCAAATGAATAAACTATTGTTAGTAAATGTCAGTTATATTTAATGTCATCCATATTAAATGTCAATTATGTCAACATTAATTATTTACTACTGATCTTTATTACATGCAATAACTACCACTATTTGTTTCTAGTAATTCACCTAAATGTAAGTCAGTTTTTTTATTTATTTATTTATACTTTATTATTTATACTGTTTGTTATCTCTGTATAAGCAATTTTCAGGATCAATACAGTTTTCTGCCCAAAGTAGTTCAATACAGTTCTTGCCCAAAGTAAGTAAGTAAACTTTAAGCCAAAACAGTGTGGATGTAATTAATTCAAATCAAATAAATGATAAGTGCATTGCTCTTTTTTTTTTTTTTTTACTGTAATCACTTTATGTGAACTGTGTTTGGTTATGCGTTCACAGAAGTGTGGTATCATGGGACAAGTTGAGAGCAAACATGTGTCACGATAAGAATACACACACAGCCCTTTTCTCAGGCCAGGGGTTTACACACCTCTCCTCCGTTGACGTAGTCGAGCACAAAATAAAGTTTCTCCAAGGTCTGGAATGAGTAGTGGAGGCCCACCAGAAATGGATGTTTCAGGCTCTTCAGCAGAACGTTCCTCTCCGCCATTATGTTCTTTTGCTGGAAACATAAAAGAGCACAGATCCAAGAGAGCTGTCAGGAGTTAAACTCATTTAAAAGCTCATTGATTCAAATGTATGTAAATTCCTGATGAATCGGCACAGCAGGCATAGATAGTATGATGATAAAACAGTCAAATCACTGCCCTAGTTGATCTTTTTCCGAGGATTATGAAATCTGTAAACGACCATGCATGGTCTGGACCTTTTTTAAAGCCCTGTTTACTAATTTAATTGACAAATTACTTTGTACTTATGTCATTACTTTGGATTACTTAATGGCTTATATAGTCAATCATTTAAACAACATATGCTTTATTAAGAGAAACTAACATATTATTTGATTAACAGGTAATATAGATTACATACTAATAGCACCAATAATTTAGACTTTCTTAAATAGTTTGATAAATCAAATTAGTTCTCATTAAGTAACATAAAAAATAGCAAAATACACACTTTCATAGATTATAAATATAATCAAATATAATCAGCATCAGAAATAATATCCGAATCAGAATCCAGGAGGAAACTGCTTATGTTATGAATGCACAGACAACAAGAGACAGAGCTGAGAACAATACAAAACATAGCATAATGTCAAAATAAAAAAACACTATACTATAGATCACTATTGTTAACACAAATGGTGGTTTGGAGTTGCATAATAACTTTGTTATTATACGAAATAGTGACAGTAATAATACGGCCTTACAGATATGATTTGACTTAATGACCATATACAAGATTACAGATATATTCAACATTTTTAACGAATTGATGACTCCATTATTTAGCAAAACAGATGACTTTGCTAATATGATCACTAGACAGAACCGCATTGTCTGACAGTGCCTGCATTATGACGGACGGAACAATGGTACAGTGTGGCGAGTCTTCAGGAGAGATGCTGTTAGCGTCTGCTGGAACAGTGGCTCGCTCTTGCGTTTTTTTTATTCAAGAGAATGGACTCATCTGACTTTGGGCACCACTTATGCATCCCAAGCAGCACACCCATCAGGATTTCAGCCTGTTTCACAAGGGGATGTTGCAACACAGAGAATGCGAAAGCAGCACACAAAATGCCCAGACACATTAAAAGAAAAGTTAAGGAGTACGAGCCTAGCAGCTATAAATGATTGTCCCAGTGCAAAGGACGGAACAGACTGATTAGATTAGATCACTGGTAGAACAACAACTGAGCCACATCGGCCCACTTTCACTTCTCAGATTAAACCCACTTCAAAAGAAGTGATACATATTTTATTATTATATATTAGATCTGATCCCTTTTAGAGATCATCGTATACTCACTTAACTATTTACAGGAACAAATATTTTGAGGGTGTTCAAATTTGTATATTTCTTCCTAGTTGGAAGTTGCAGTTATATTGCATATGCACATATACCGCTCTGGGAAATAAATGGAGACAACTGCAAAAATGTCTCTCAGGTTTTATCTTTTATAAGTGCAAGTATTGAACTGAACAGCTTTGCCTTAGTTTTTCAGAACTGCTGTCAATATTTCTCCCCATTTTCAAATAAAAATATTGTTCTTTAAAGCATCATTTTAAAGGAAATGACAAAACATCAGAATAAGAGAAATGATGCAGCGTTTGCAGAACTTGGATAATTAAATTAAAACTAATCTCTTGTTCACTCTTAAACAAAATGGCAAAAATTACATTTTACCATCCAACTGGTCTCATCGTGAGGAGAGTGTTGATTACAGGAGTGTTTTTATACTTTTCCTCGTTAAATAAGATGTGAATAGGTGATCACTAATCAGTCCTTCATAAAGCAGAATGAGATGCTTGTGTAGGAATTTAACAGACACTGGCATGGAATGCTTCTTATACTCATAGAGATGCTGATTTAAAAAAAATGCTGTGGATTTATTTCCAGAGCTGTACGTATTGAAAAAAAAGCTCAAGTGTATCAAACCAGAACAAACCTCCTTTTTCTTTAAGATGACTTTCTTCTGCAGAACCTTCACAGCGTAGAATTTTCCATCTGCTTTGAGTTTGGCGAGGAGCACCTTCAGTTGATAAGCAGAGTTGTTTGCACAGGGTGGAAAATAAACTGTAAATCCTACATCTTCTCCAATATATTTTAAAAACAGCACAGTAAACAAAGTTCAACAGGCTTCCTATTAAGAGGTTAATCATTTCTCAAGTCGTCTTTCAGGGTTTCTGGAGCTCAACTTACTTTTCCGAAGGTTCCTTTCCCGATCACAGCAAGAAAGTCAAAGTCGGTGGGTTTGGCACTGAAAGGCACGAAAATAGTCATAATTCTAAAACTGTAACTGGATTTAACACCTGCAAATCCCTCGAAGGTCACATGTGCACACAGGTCTATGAGATTATTATTTTATCTCATTATCAGCTGCATAATCCACTGTTGTCAGCCAGCATTAAAAAGCTGCTAAATCTGCACTATTCTCCCCAGTCATCTTTTAAATATCTGCACTTCCATTGCACTTTTAATCCTCTTTTATTAATTTTCTATGTATCCTTTCATTTCCAACAATTTTTTGCTTAGAATTGTATTCTGCTCCTATAAAAACACGGAGGGATTGTTGCGTATGACAATGGGCTCCATAAATAAACTTGACTTGACTTTAATTTTAAAAAGCACACAAGATGCTCAGGTGTTTTTTTCTGTGTGCACACTAAAATAAACTCACTGAGGGTTGGCTGAAGCTCCTAGGTTCACATCGCTGGTTGAAGGGGACGGTGGCTGAAGGACAAATGTTATGTTAGACAGTTTATCCTTGAGTGAAGAAACACTAGGCCACAGTGTTGAGGTCATGCACAAAGAAGGTTGCATGAAGGACTTACCTGGTTATATTGCGCCATGTCTTTGTTCCATTCCGCTGTTGTCCCTAGTTCCCACAGGACAGGACAGGCTACATCAACGCTGCGTTTCAAAGACGAATGGTCAACATTTGATGACTTGAGCGCTACGAACACTGCTTCTCTACTAAACACTGAACTGGATCTTCAGGTTTGTGACACAAACCGAACCCATGAAGGGCAATGTAACACAACAGTTCCCATCAGGTTTACACAGTAAACACCGTCTTTCCATGTAAAGGAATTATGACAGTTTGCCTCTATTTACTGTTACGGCACGATAGAAACAAAAAAGTCCCTCACTGTTACATATAGCGCAGTCAGAAGCCAAAACGAATAGGAATATTCATCAGCCTCTACAGCTGCAAGGCCTTTCAATAAGTAAAGGTCACTGCTGTGACTGAGATTCTTAAAGGGGAATTCAACACATTTCCAGGCTTTCTAATTCAACCAAAGTTAATGTGCACTGTAGGGAAACTTTACCAACTAAAATGTTCTTTACAATGGTAGTGAATGGAGCGAGGAGTAGCAACGTCTTCACCACAAATGCAGCTAATTCAACTTGCATTCAAAAAGACTGGTTAACCCATACCTGTCTTTTGAGGTGTGCAACGTTAATGATGGTAAAACAGTGTTTAATCTCAAATGTGTGCTTTCTTTCTTAACTAGTTTGCCCTATGGGTACCTCTCCACCTTTATTTGCCTTTAAAAATATTTTAAGGCCAAAAAAGCATTATAACACAATGTTCAACATGTTAAGAAACATATAATACTCAGTTAGTCAAACAACTTTATGTGGGGAGGGTAACTTTCCAGAGGTCTCGTTCCATTTCCCACCATTGTAAACAACCATTTCCAGAACAGTGCATTTGACATCAAACCATGCTTAAATTACTCACATATTTTGTTAAAGATGTGTATTGTGTGTATAATTTATCAGTATATAAGGCTGATACATTTACATTCATGATCACAAACTGTCAGAGCACAATGCTGTATATGATATAGTTTTTTAACGCTTTAATGATGTAGATAACTTTGGAAGAACATATAAATAAATGCATAAATAAAGACATGTTTATGGCCAACATCTAGCAAAAAAAGTATCATTAAACATTAACAATGCCCAGCACGTCAGGAAACATATTAACAACCAGTTAGTGTAATGCCTTTATGTGGAGACGGCAGTAAACTCTTCAGACGTCTGGTTCCATCCACCACCATTGTAAACAACTGTTTCTTTTTCCCAGAAACGGTGGATTTGACATCGAACCACTCTTTAATTACACACATAATTTGGAAAAATAGACAGAATTGCACCTTTATCTACACACATAACCGTATATAAGACTGATCTATTTAAGTTAATGATCACAAACTGCCAGACCAAAATACTGTATATGATAGAAATTAGTTTTCCCTCAATCTGGTTATTAATTCTCGCAGTTAAGCGAGAAAATGTGCAAATATGAGCGCACTCTGGTCCATTTTATCTGAAGACGAGCAGAAGCGCGCTAAACTGTAAACAAGAAGACTCGGAGCTTCCGTCACTCAATCAGAAAATACGTTTTCAGAAAATACGACTAATACACAAGTAGCGCTTTTTACGCACACGTACGAATAATACAACACTTTTCGAGCCTTTGGAGTGGCTTTAAGAAACTGAGAGCTGGTTTTACCTGCGTGTGTGAGAGAGATCCGGACCGAAGAGCTTCAGAGAGCTGCACCTTTATAGTGAAGTGAATGATCGACTAGGGACTGTGGATCTAGGCTAGGGCTGCACCCAGTGTGTTCCTCACAAGTTTTTGCTATTTGTGGGGACCTCATGTCCCAGTACTTTCCTTTTTACTGTACTTTGTTGGAAACAGGAAAAGAAGCCAAATATCAGCTTTTGTTTTCTAAGGTAAGGGTTAAGGGCATTTAAAGGGGAATTACATTTTTTACTAGTAACTATAGTTTTAAATGCTTTAGTCAGATTTGCAGGTGGGTCTGGTCTGATGTCGTCTGGTTCCATTCACCCTGTTCAATAGGAACTGATCGAGTCAGAATTACTACTTACAGTCTATGTTTTAAAGTGGCCCCTAATAGTCACACATGAACACACCACAGCACAGTGTGAACAGCTTGAAATTCTTTTTCTCTATTTAACTAACTGACCAAGTGAAGCAGCAGGCAGCCAGCGACGCAGAATCTGGGGAGCAGTGTGTGGGGATGGTACCTTGCTCAAGGGCACCTCAGTGGTGCCACTGACAGCACTGGGATTTGAACCCACCACCTTCTGTTGGCAGAGGTAACTCCCTAAAACAGGCCACCAGAAACTAATTGAGCCAGAATTCTTCACAACAGTGATGTCTAAAGAGTTCAGTGCCTCTAAAAGCTCCAACACAGCAAGCTAATCATGTTTAAACAAACATTGCCTGATACATTTAACATTATTTTCATAGTTCTATGAGATGGTTTTACCCTAAAACTTTTTTTTTTATTTAAACAGATGTTCTTTTTTAGTTGCATTTTACCACTTTGACCCTCATTGACATCACATAAAAAACTCTGAGATAGTTTTGGATAGTAAATAAAAGGGCCATATCTGTAGTAGGCATTGCAACCCCTGGTTCCATTCACCACCACTGTATGGAAACAAAAGTTTTTAAAAAATCTGTACAGTGAACCATTTCAAAATGTGACTCTTTACGTCGTTCGCTTTTAGCTACAAGTCTTACAGAAAGATGTGGAAACAACCCATTAGAACCAACAGTGCGTGCGTACAGGCCATTTTATTAGACCCGCCTACCTTGTATCTATTCATTTTTATCAGCTCCAGTAACCATAAAGGTGCACTCTGTAGGTTACAAACATCAAACATTAGTGTGTGTGTGTGTTGCACAGAGTGGATAACACACAGGTATATTTCAGTGTCCACCAATCAAAAATATCCAGTGTGGCCAGAAACTGACCACTTATGAAGTATAGTGACCAATACAAACTGCACAGATGAACTACTGTCAATAACTTTATAACTGCAGGGTGGAACCAGCAGGGACTGAGAATGATTCACCACCGTTCCCTACTCACTGGTGGACCTGTGGGGGTCCTGACCATTAATAATTGGGGTAAAAGGGGTTAACAAATGATGCAGAGAAACAGGTGGACCACAGTGTGAAACTGAACGATACTGCCCTACAAAGCCAAAGTGCAGTAACTACACCAAAGCTGAAACTGAGAAACATGGCTTTAAAGTTTTAGTATTAGTATGGATTTTGTAGTTACTGCAATTCTGACACCATCATTCATCTGAAACGGAACAACTGTCACACAAGACAAAGAAACCCCATTTGTAGTCTAAAGTCAATTCTGACCAAATATGTAATCATTGGCTTTGTAGGGCAGTATAGAGTGGATCTGTATGGTCAGCGGCGCTAATAAAATGAACAGTGAGGTAGATGTACCTAATAAAGTGGCCAGTGAAAATATACAGGACGCAGCAATGAAACAATATCACACCTCAATATCAATAAAAGAAAAAAGCAGCAGATTTTTACATGTTTGATGCAGTATAAATCATAAACATTTCAACAGTGACTGTATTAAACATTTATTTATGTTGATGAGCTGAATGACTTTTTTTTTTTTTACTGAAGAACTGTACATTATTATAGTTTTCCCATCAGAGAGAGAATGGTTCATCAAAAACGGATTAAGACTTCTGTTAGATGTATTCAGTCCCAACTGCTTGTTAATTAACAAAATAATGAACACAATTGTAACTGCATGAGCAACAAAACAGCTGCAGAAAGGGTGAAGGGAAACGCTGCAGATGCTCCCATGCTTCTCTGCAGTGGCTCAGAATGTGCATTTGCTCCACCTGTTGGCCGGTATCATATAAAGTGCATAAACATTACCATGGGCTGAAGAAAGGGTTCAGGAATAGCACCAAGTCTCCCAAAAGCTGTCCAGACTTCACTGAACAACCACGACTCACTCTTACGTAGAAAAAAAAACTGTTCACAAACAACAGCATACTGCCAAAAAGTGCTACTAGTCATGATTCCAAATATTATTACATCCATCTCACTCTGAGATGATCAGCACAGGGGCCATCCAGGGTATTCATGGTTATCTCTGCTTCTCCCTTTGAGAACTGGTCAGCTATACATATTATAAAAATATCTTCATGACGACATGCCAGACTGAAGGTGGCAGTTCAGCTGCACTGATGCAATGTTAGAATCAGTTCTAATAATATTCAGTATACATGTTTATTTTATTGATTTGGTACTTTTACTTTGAAAATAGCACTTCTTTTCAGATTGTCCCGAATCAAAATAATAGACGTGAAAGATCTCAGACCAGAGTCCAGAGTTAAAGTTTGAGTGGTCTCTGTCCAGATGAAACCGAACCATGGTTTGTTTGTTTTTTGGCAGTGTGAAAACATTTGTTTAGATGGCTTTTACTTTTAGACTAATTATAGCATAAAGGTAATTGGTCCAAATTAAGGTTCGAGTTAAGACAAGCTAATAAAGAAAAAAGAACCAGTTAAAATACGCTGCGGTAGCACATAGGGCGAGGGGACAGTACGTCACTGTAATTTGGTATGATGGAGAAATCTAAATTTAAAGTTTAATTATCTTACCTTAACTTAAATCATAATTATTAACAGTAATAACAGTAATAATAATAGTACAGTGGCAGCGAAATGAATGTTTGTTCATTGATTGACAACATACCAGTATCAGACACAAGCTTGTCTACAAATCTATCAGTGTCAAGTATAGGAAGACACCTCCAGAGCTCAAGACAACAGGGTGTAAGTGTGTCCTGCACAGTTCTTTAGTGTGTTTGCAAAACTGTAATGTGAAAGTGCAACTAACCTGATCAAATGTTCACAATGTAGCACAAACATGAACTTTGGTCTGGACTTTCAGGCGTGAAAACAACTTTAGTGTTTTGTTTTGTTCTCTATATTCCATTATTGTGGGATTCACATTTCTGCAATCAGTGTATTTAACGATATTTTCTTTTTTAATTTATACCAAAGCTGAGTTATGGTGAAGTTTCATGGTGTATGCTGTGAGATCATATATCAACACCCCTATTATGTCTCTCAATTTAGTTTTATGTCTCTCAATTACGAGGCCATTACCAGGAAAAGTGCCAACAAATGACACAGTTATGGGCACAAGGTCTTGGAAACACTGAGTTGGCTGAAGCAGAAAGAACAATGACCACTCAGGACAACCCACAGCTTTAACACTTCTGGGATTTGGATCAGACTGTTCTCTAGTGTAACACATTCTCTTTTTTGAAAAATAAACAGCACCATCACATTGCACTGGAAAACATGATGCACTGAATTTGCCTGATTCAACTGCATACATGATTTCAACATTAATAAACAATATGGCATCAGCACAATTATTGCCAACAGTATGTTGACAAAAAGACAAAACTGTGCTCACGTCATATATTTTGTTCGCACTAAACTGTACACATTTGAATCAGTGCATCACTTTTTTCTAGCACAGGCTCAGTCATGCTTCTTCACCTGCACCTACTTTTTTCTATCTGATGTTTGTCTCCGTTTGTCTCCTTGTGTTTTTCCTCATTCCCTCTCTCTCGCTCTCTCTTTCTCGCTCTCTGGTGGGGACAATGGTAAACACCAAACACATGATGGGTAATGGATTCTGCATGGATG
>JBBJLR010000139.1:26605232-26630467 GCA_037577145.1 Brachypetersius gabonensis
ATATATATACGTTCCACTCAGCATTTCATTATATTATCTAGCCACTCAATGGTTCCAACTCCTCCTTGTAGCCTTTCACTCTCATGCATACTTTCTTGTTACAGTATAGGCTGCTGAGGTGAAATGAGAGACTGAGAGAGTATTTTGAGGAAAGAAATACTCTGGGCTTCTAACCAGGCTGCTGAGTGCTGGAGGTGCTGGGTGGAGGTTTGAGGGCATGGCCTGTGCTTTCACACCAGCCTGCAGGGTGGATATCAGGATGGTCTGAGTCCGTCCACTCGTCGTACACATGACTCCACCCATCAAAATGAATCTGGACACATTAGAAAAGAGATTACTGCAAAAGTTACCACAATTCTAATAATATCTTTGTATTATAATAATTTGAAAGTGATTCTTTGGGACTATACAAAAACTGCTATCATTACTTTTTATTATCTGAAATCTTGATTACCATTATTTTTTTAATTCATTTTTGCCCCTGTAGCTACTGTTGTCATCAAATACAATCCTACTCGGTTTGATGCAAAATAAATGAGAAAATTAATACCTGTTTACTTACTCATGAATAATACTTGATCATGAAAGCTCCAGTGCTGTACAACAATTATTTAAAGCTACTACATCTGCAATTAAATGCAAAGATATTAGTGTGTGAACCTTTATCCTGTGTGTGTCCACCTCCTGCACGGTGGCCACCCGGATCAGTCCTGGACTCCTCTTATCAACAGCCTCCAGCTTCATATTAACCTGGAAGCCATGAGGAGGCCGCTGCACACAGCCATAAAAGGAGCAGACATTAAACACTAAATACACTCACATATACCTAAAAGGGGAACTTTCTGCATCATTAAAGTGGAAAAATGTATGCAAAGTCATTCAGAGTTTGGTGTCATGTTTTGCTGGTATAGAGAAACTAGCCAGAGAAGAACTATTCTGAGTGATGGTGATACATGTGACACTTTAATGCCTCTAAAAGGCAAAATAGCACTCATTTCTTTGGATTTAGCACATTTTTACTATTATCAAGACATATGTAGGTTCATGGGACAAAGGGGTAGAAAATGGATGGATGAATGGATGGATGTAGGCTCACTGGTGGTTTTGGAAAATGATCTTGAGATTTCAAAGTGTGACTGAAACTATTCTGATAAAATGCTGAGCAAAACATGGATTTCTATCACTGATTAGTAGAAATCATCTATGCATTTAAAAAATTTTGGTATTTTTTCCAGAAGGGTAATGGTCTGTGCATTTGCCACGCACCACTTTAAAGGCCTCAGCAGGCACAGCTGTAGAGCCGGTCTCATCCAGGTACCTCTCCCAGGAGAACTTGCCTGGCTCTGGATAGTCTGTTAAAAAGCGGCATTAAGACAGTGGTTTTAACCCTTTTTTAACATCATAACAATTCCAAATGTCAGAAATGCAGAATATTTTTTTCTTTCCACTGCAAAGAATTTAAATCACACAGTTTACGCAATGTCAAGCAAATCACTTTAGATTTCTAAGGCTTGCTTTGAAAGGGTGTTCACACCAATTTAAATCTACTGGAGGAAAGAGTTGTCAGTCACCTTGTGGGGGTGTGAGGGGGAGGCCTCTCTCTTCGCACCAACCCACAGGGTGGATATACGGACTTCGAGCATCGCACCTACAAAATGAAAACAAAAGCAAACAAAAAGAAATGCAGCAACAGAATTTCATAAGGTGTATTTCACATACTGTCACCACATGCATCAACGTCTAGCCCTCGTTGCCCACAGCACTGCAGACTTCAGGAAACTGCCTTAAACACACTTGTTTCAACTCTTTAGCTAATTAGCAAAGCCTTTTTGAACTAAATTACAGGATTAAACAAAATTCCCACAAGGAACCCACTTTGACGTGACTGCTGTAAACCCAAGTCTAGAACGCACCAGTAGTCGTACGTGTCGTCCCAGTTATCGAAGTGAACTAAAAAGCGGTTGCCCACCACGTCCGTTACCGTTGCGACACAGATGAGAGAGGGGTTCATTCGGTCGACAGCTTCCAGTTTCATTCCAACCTCAAATTCACACTCTTTTTCTGTCTGTGGTAAAAAAAAACAACAAAAATTTGAAGCTGCTTTAACACTCCTTAAATTGCAGTTTCAACTTTCAACTGTTTTCCTTTCAGTCAAAATGGGCTGGTACTAATTAGCACTGAAAAAGACAATTCGTCATTTTTATAAATAACAGCGTGTCATACTGTGTCAGAAATCAGAAGCAAGTCTTTCTGACATGACTTAACAACAGCGTCTGAAGCGAGAGCTCATTGGTGTCTACAGTGCTCACTGGTGGCTATAAATTTGCCTTACTTGTGCACTGTTAGCCTGATGGCTTTAAGGCAAAACAAAAGAAGCATTTGGTTGATTGACTATAGGCACTTTTCCATTGGCTTACAAGAACCATGTTGTACAAAAATTGTACTGCGATACATTGAACTTCTAGCACGCTTTGATTTTCCAGTGGATCTCAGTCCGGTAACTGGGTTTCTGACACGTCAGCGGCACAATTCTTTCCCCACAGTTTATAGCTGGTCATCATCCCAAAATCTCGACCATGGAGTCAGACAGAAAGTTTTCTGCCATTTTAGTCATGCAATGAAAACCTAACCCAGCTAACTTGTACAGCTTTGCGTTTCTCATAACGTCAAAGATAAATTTGCTTGCATCACAAAAAACCTCACTGAAATTTATTTTCTTCCCAAAGAAACAGTAGTTCTTGTGCTTCCCAGTTGTTTTTTTGTTAGTGTGGACAGTACAAAAACAAAGGTCTGTATCCATGGTGTGATGACATTTCAACCAATCAGAAAGCAATGACACAGTCAGCTCAGCTGCAGCCCGCTTTTGGTCCTTCTGTGAAGCAGTATGGGTACGGCTCGGGTACGGGTCACTTTATTTGTAATGGAACAACATTTGTTCACCATGCAGCACGCTTTGCTGTGCCAGTGGAAAAGCGCCATACATCTGGACTGAGATCTACTTTTCTGTGTTTATGTGTATGACTTACTTTGCCTGGGCTAGTAAATAACTCTTTTGGAGCGGCTTGTGCTTTGGTGAGCTTCAAGTAGCTTGCCCAGGAAAACTCCTCCTCCTTATAACCTGTAGAGCACAATATAAGGCAGCAACAGATTTAGAGCAATAGTGTCTTCAATTTAAATTTACTTGGTTACGTGTCATTTTCATATGAATAAAAAGATAACATCACTTATCTTACAAACAATACAATGCAATAAAACTGAATTATAGTCAAAAAATGTAATTGGGTAATTGGAAATATGAAACTGTGCTGTTGTTATATTTTTATTCACGTGGAACTGTGACATAAAAACTCAAATTCACTGCATTATGTTTTTCAGTGTTCTGTGCCATGAAAGAGAATGAGTACATGTGTACTTGGTGGTTGGAAGCTACTAGCGCTTAAAAATTCAAATCACTGCCAAAGTGTCCAGCTGGTGGGATGAATTTGGATTAAAAAACACAGTTTGGACAACCAGTCTCTAAACACCAAATTTATGTTAACCCTTAAAGGCTCTTAGTAAAATTCAACCATTATAAAAAGCAGTGTAAAAAAGGTGTTTGCTCTTCTAGACACTCGACATTTGCTGCTCTTTTGCTCGGATGCTCTCTGGATCCCCCCTCTCTCTTTACCCCACCTACTTGTCTTGAAAGTTCTTCCGGGTTAAAAGATCTTATGTTTTTATTTTGTTTGTTTCTAAGACCTAAAATATAAGATATTTGGGCATTTTTGTTCTTTAGGGCCATTTGCATGTGATGACAATTTTAAATAAGTAGCAGTTATTATTGTTACATGTTTTTAAAATGACAATAACTTTGATTCTATGTGACACAGCAGCACCAAACAAAGCTCAATATGACGTCTGAAAACCTCAAGCACCCACACAAACCAGGAGAATTTCCAGATAAGGAGAAATGATGACCATTTGTTGCACTGCTGGAACAGATCCGAGATGCTTGCATTTTACGTTTTCCTGCACTACTGAATGATGCATACCTTTGGGAGTGTACAGCTTGTGTCCTGTGCTCTCACACCATCCAGCTTGGTGAATATCCGGGCAGTTTGCATTCACCCAAAAGTCATGGCAATCTGAGTAGCCATCGAAATGAAGGCGTAATCTGTAGCCACAAACCTGCAGAACAGTCAGTAAGAGGTGAAGTGCTAAGGTCAGGCATGCTCTCTTTCTGCTCACAGGCAGCTATAAAAAGGGAAAATATCAAAAAACGATGTGCTGTACCTCAGCCACTGTTAGTACAAAATACATGGAGGGGTGCTGGGGGTCGATGCCCTCCAACTTCATGCTTTGGCGAAAGGCGTTTGGCACTTCTGGAACTCTCTGTGACTTTATAGACAGAAATTTTGAGAGTTAATATCTAAGGACTTAAACACATAGACACAAATATGCAAAATTAAGTTTGAAAATGCAGAACCACAATTATCGTACCATCACAACTAATAATTGTGATGCTTCATTTTTGCTTCATTTCTTGCTTCATTTATGGAATGTCTTAGAGTGTGTCAGTTATTTTTCAAGTTTCTTTATATAACACATTATCATACTCAAAAAGTCGTTCAAAGTGTTTTACAGAGGTAGAACACAAATAGAAAAAAATAATAAAAGAAGTAAAATAATACATAGAAAATTGAAAGTGCAACAGAAGTGTCAATATTTAAAAGAAGGTAGAGGAGAATAGTGCAGTTTTTAGGAGTTTTTAAAAGCAATTTCACAATTGCTTTTAATCTAAATAGGGTCTAAATAGCCCTGTTAGTTAGAAGCCTAAACCTTCCTGGGCAGCTTGGGTACACCTGTTTGTGTTTGAGTTTAAAAATAGTGTGTAAAGAGCCTGTACCTCTTGGAAGAGTTTGGGTGGAGCTGCCACTGCCTTCTGTTCTTCCAGATATCGCGACCACAACCACAACTCAGCTTTGGCATCTGGTGTGCCTGAACAGATAAGGATAAGGATGCTATTGTTCTCAGTTATGCTTTCGCTTCGGGAGAAAGTAACACAGGGTCGCACAGATAAGTAAGAAACTAACTGAAATATTTACTTGACCCTTCAAAGTTCCAGCTATCGCTGACAATGAAAAAGAAAGCTGCAATTATTTCTTACTCAACACAAGAAAGTTCACATTTCTAAACTTTCTATTCATTCCACATTTGTTTTCATGTTGAAAATTTTTTACATTTTCAACATGTTTTTGTCATATCTTGACAAACCTGTTGATGTTTAATGTAATTTGAATTTAACTGTAATTACTTATTTTATTGACTATGTACTGCTGTTTACTTATAATTACATAAGAGAACAGTATTGCAAAATTACTTCAATTACTTCTGTCAGATAAAATGGTAATTAGTGATGGGCAATATGACAATCTTTATTGCTGCTGGAACAATAACTGTTTAATAACAAAACAGAATTAGCCTCACTTATTTAGATTAACTGAAGAGCAGTATCTTGAATCTGAATTAAAATATTCATATTCATATTCATTTTTGTTAACATTATTAGACCCTCCTTTTATATTTTGGGTCAAATTGACCCTATTCAGCATGTCCCTAAATACATAACTGATATAATCTTTGCTTTATATTAAATTGCTTTACTCATTTAAACTGTGCAAACACAAAATCCTTTTTTCCCCCCAAGTCCTGTACACATTTCCCACAAATCAGTTTTGTTTGGCTGTAGTTTGACTCTAGGCTCTTTTATACAACATAGAATAAACATTTTACACACATTTGTTTTGGTTGTTTTGAATGATTTTGAGATTACTGTAATATGTAATTTTATGGAAAAAACTTCCATCATCACTGAACATAATTCCACCTGTAGGAGAGATGAGAGCCACTGATAGATGGAGAGAGAAATATAATTTACATGCATGTTTTATTCAAAGCTCTAATTAGGTCAACAAAGAAACATAAAGTACTAACACATAAACAGTCATTTTCATTGTCAACCATTTCCTGGAGGTTTTAATTGTTGGGTTCACATTGACCTCAAGGATAAGGAATGTAAGTAAATCTGAACATAACAAGAGGGTTAGATCTTCAAGTGTCAGTTCAGGCTCATCAGACGTGAGAAAATCTCATGTGCTATGATGTCATATTACTGCCATCTTGCCCACCCCCACTGCAAATGGTTCCGTAACAGATACAGTAAGTGAGAACAAATGACTGATGCATTTTAATGACATAAATCATTATAAAAACATGAAGCCTCGGGATAAAGAACGTACACACACCTGCTTTTCCCTGCCCTCCAACTGTTTTCGAGTCTTCAGCTTTCTCTTCCTTTTGAATGATAACATTAATTTAGTTTAAGCAGCACTTTCTATTCTAAATATTCATTACAACAATTACATGCAACATCAGAGGTTGAATTTGGTGGCTGGAACGCTGTTGGCATGTAGAAGAGAAAGAAAACTCAACCCACCATTGCCTCCGGCTCAGAATCTTCCTCAGAGGGAGTTAAATAATCCTTCCTTCTCTTTTTCTTCATCGGCTTCAGTAGTTCAGGGACACGAGAGGGAACCTGCCTCTCCTGAACCCTCTCGACTCCTGTTGGGCTAAAAGAGCCAAAAGTAAACCAATGAACTGGATCAAATGGGTCCAAAATGTGTTTAACTAATAGTTTGGCTAATTGACTACCTTAAGGTTGAACTGAATTTCACATACAGGAAATGAGAGAAAATTAAAAAATGGGGAAATGCGCACAGACTAAGACTGATTAAGGGGTAAACCTGAACTTTACCCGTATTTTTCACATTTGCCCCTTAAATAATAGAGCCTCCTGAATTAACACCTTAAATTTAAGATTAGGGGGTTTCACACTCAGGCCTTAAATCTAATTTTAAGGTAAAATTCAGAGGCCGGTTTCACAAAAAAATGGCCACTTAACTCAAATGAATGGGTTTGGTGTGTTTTCAGGGGTAAATTAAGGTAGGGTTAAGCACATTTTAAGTACATTGTGTTTTGTAGTGATACTAGAGAATAGACTTGTTTACATGGTTTAAACACTATATGACATACTGTTGTTTATAATCATGGACTAAATTATGTTAGCATTGCTACAAATAGCAGTAGCAGCCAGGTTGAAGTTTGTTCACTTTGTCCATTTTTAAGGAAGAAAATGTGTCATACAGTGTCAGAAACCAATACAAGTGTAAATTTACTAAGGCATGCAATTTGTAACTATGTAATTTAAATGAGCTACATTAGCCGCATGGCTCCAGTGTAAAATGAAAGCAGAAACCATCAAACACCAAATGTTTTGGTTATTCATTTACATTTGTTGTAAACAGGAAATGTATGTGAATTTTATGCTATTATGTGAATTTTTAGGCTATTTATTTCAGCTCCTACAGACTTTTTATTTGTACACAATACTTTTTGCTTTGAGTTTAGTGTTGGAGAGCCAGATCTAGAACAAAGCTCAAAATAACAGAGCTGTTTCTGAATCATTCTTTTACAAGTGTGTGCAAAAAGCATTTACAGTGCTTCTGTTACAGTTCTCAAATCTGAGAGGATTGTGTGGGTGTGACATTAAATATTCGCATGGTGCAATATCACACAGGTTCACGCATGCCTGCTCTGACCGAACACAGCCTGCAGGGAAAAACCTCTGTTAAAGTAGCTCGGGAACTTATATACTACATACATACTACTTACATACTGCACTATATGAAGACTCTTTTAGATGCTTTTCCAACGTTTCTTCTAAAATCAAGGGTATTAATAGTGAGTTCAGTGTTTCTAGTTAATCAAGAGGTCTGGAGGAAATGGGTGGGTGGGGGTTGGGGGTGGGGGGCGTTGGTGATATTTTTTTTAAATTCTTGTTTGCTGCAGTTACAGCAACTACTCTTCTGGGAAGACTTGACCGGCGGTATGGACTCGAGTCATATGGCTTGGGTTCAAGTCAGACTCAAGTCACGAATTTAATGACTGATAAGACTTGACAGGATAAAAAAGAGAGTGACACTCCGGTTTCCAGCACCAATGATTTTGTGACTCAAAAAATACTCAATAAATTGTTTCAGCGTAAAGAAGGGGCCAATTTTTTCATCTTGTTTCAACAAACTTTGTCCTTACATGCAGCTGTTTTTTAGTTTCTGTTCAGTTTAGTAAAGTCAAAATGATTTGCCACTTGAATACAAAGTATTTTTTCACAATTACATTTTTTGGGTAAATTAGACTACATTTGTAATTAAATTTGATTACATTTCTATTTGATTGCATTCACTACTGATGTTGGGTGAAACGGATGGTATTTAGAGACATTCTGATATAAGAACCACATCCAAAAATGTCTAATCCTTTTCATCTAGAGAACTGAATCTTTCTCTGTTCAGTGATATAAACAAGGCATTTCATACTGAATGAATTCAATCAGCAGTGAGATCTGGTCAATTAAATAAAGACTGCTTGTTCAAACTGCAGCAGATGCCACAGCACACCTTCAGAGGTCTGTTTGGATGGCAAGAAGGAGACCTTCACAATTTAGGTGTGTGTTTTTATTGTTTTTATCTAGTTTTATTGTCTAGCTAATTATTGTTTTGTCTGCTCAGTGAGTTTTTTTTACCTTTTCCCAATTACACCCTCACACTGATTAGTTTCACATGAATTACTAAATAATAATATCTTATTATTAACTGAATAATAAGTCTGCTTATTAATGGGAATGAATCTATTCAACCTAGACCTGTATGTAGCATGTAGTTTGTACTTCTCTGCTACTGGGTCTCGGCGTAGCTCTTCAGGGTAGGCCCGCTTAGCCACCTGCGCACTGCTCTTCCGCTGGGTCAAAACCTCCTGGACCTCTACAGTAGGCTTCATGTGGCGCCCGGCCTCTACAGAAGCTGCTGGACCAGCAACACCATGCACTGAGACCTCTGTAGAGCAGCAAATGGACAAAGACAAAAAGCCTGTGTTCATTATGGATCTCCTTTCCAGAACACTACCAAATGGCACTTTTCCACTGGCACAAGGAACCATACTGCACTGCAAGCAAATGTTCTTCCATCATAAACAAAGCGACCCGAACCCGAGCTGTGTCCGAGCTACTTAATGGCAGGGCTAAAAGCAGGCCGCAGCCGAGCTGACAGCGTCGCTGCTTTCTGATTCTTCAAAATGTTGTCATGACAACAGACGGACTTGGAAACAGGTCAGTGTTTTTTTACTGTCTGTGCTAAAAGAACAACAAGGGAGATACAAACAAACAATTGGGAAGTGAAAAAAGTACAAACACTACTTTCTGTTTCAGCTGAAGATCAGCTTCAGGGGGAGTTTTTAACCTTGTGAGAAAAGTGTACCAGGCCATCGCTAACAAGTAAGCTGGATTAGGTTTCCATCACACTGCTAAAGAACGCAGAGATAAAAAAAAATCTTAAACTCACACAAGGCTATAAATAATAAAAGATCACAATATCAAAAGCGTCTCTGACTGAAAAACTTTCCGCTGGACTCCACTGTCGACAACCGGCCATAAACTGTGGGGAGAGAATTGCGCTGCTGATGTGTCAGAAACACTCTGTAAAATGAGATTATGATACAACTTCTCTGCCATCACAACACAGTTCAGGTACAGCATTGTTCCTGCACACCTGTGGAAACGTGCCTGAACACCAGTGTGTCCTGGATGAACTAAACTGACTGACCACTCAGTACTACAGCAAATTTTGTTACGTTTCAAAGGGCCCATATTGTGGAAATCTATTTTTTGTTTTCTTTGGATTGACTACATGAACACATTTTGAACGTGTTCAAATCCATATTTGAGAGTTGTCACACCTAATCCACTTAATCAGTAAGATATCAAGTCCCTATAGATGCGTTAGAGCAGGGTAAACACTAAAATGTCTTTATCTAAAACATAAAGAGATGTTGGCGTAGGTTTATGTTAAAACAAATTAATATCTAGAATCAAACAAATGTTCTAAGGAGACACAGGCAAAATACAGACAATTGGTCCAGATTGCCTCACTCTCAGTCCAGAATGACTTCAAATGCTGAAATGTTTTTCATTCCCTGAAATGTTTAAAAAAAAAAAAAAGCTCTTTCATGATACAGTAGACGAGTCAGACACAGACATGAGACTTTAATGAAGGAACGGCGAAGACCTGGTAATGGATCTGGACTGGGTTTCACAGCCTGTTTATGCTCTCCATCGGCCGCCTTGGCTGCAGTTCCATCAGGAAGTGAGTTAGCCGTGCCCACTTTCCCCTGAGTGATCACCTCGAGCGTCCCGCTGTCACTCACACACAGCTGCAGAGCACAGAAAACCAGCAGCATCCTTTAGTTTATTTCAACAGTTTCTTGCTCCTGTTACAGTACACATCTTTTACTCATTTTGTTCACTGTGCTGTTTGTTTATGGACCTCTGGCATTTACCCCTGTGAGTATGCAATACATGTCTTTTACTGTATTTAAAGTCTCTCCATAAGCAAAAAAGAGAAATAATATGTGAAAGGGAACCATTCGTCACGCATGAACACACCACTGCACAGCACAGCGTGAAGTGTGAAATTTGTCCTCTGCATTTAACCCATTCACCTGAGCGACGCAGCAGGCAGTCGATAGATGGCGGCCAGGGAGCAGTAAGTGGGGGTTGCTCAAGGATACCTCAGTGGCGCCAATGGCAGGTCTGAACCCATGACCTTCTGATCACAGGGGCAACTCCCTAACCACCAGGCCACCAGCTTTATAAATATAAAAGACAATCCATCTAGCTAAAGTCTACACCAGTGAATTCAAAACTTATTCGTAATAAAAGGGTATTCGTAAAATACATAGATTTCTTAGAGCTACACCACTTTGATTTCTTCAACTACAGCTGTTTCTAGAATTGGAGTTTGCAGAACAGGTGAGGTGTCTTTGCTAACCTTAAGATTGCTGCCTGGAAGAATAGCCATGCCTTCTTTCCACTCCAGGACATGGACGATACTACAGGTGCCGCCCACCTGGGCAGCCAACGAAGTGGTCTCCAGGCTGTTGGACCCGCTTCCCTTCACTTCCTTTCCAGCATTTTGGGATACATCCACCTTCGGGATTGGATGAGCTGAAGCTTAAGGGAATAAACAAGTCAGATCTCTTTTTCTTTCCTCAACAAAAAGCACAAAAGCTGTTCTCAACAGGATGTGCAATTTAGATGTAATGTTACAGTGTCAGTAGGGTAAGCTGGGGGAGAGACCCCCCTGCTGGAGTAACATAAACCCCCTATATTTGTCTAAATACATTTTCTGAATGGTGATGGTCATCATGATAAATACATTCCTGGGATTTATTGCAACAGAAACATTTTGAAGTTACTTGATCAAATGTTACAATGGATGACTGGGGGTATTGTGGGAAGTGCAGTCAATTTGGTTTTGACAGGAAATATAAGATTTCCTCTTCTTTGAAGTGAAAAAGTAAAGGTCTTTGTCTCCCCAGATAAGGGACAAAAGGTCCCCTTTACACAATTGCTCCAAAAAAAATGATTTGGAATTTCATCAGAAAGTCACAGAATTGCCCCTTATAGTCACGTGTAAACAAAGCACTCAGTGTGAAATTGTTCTCTGCATTTAACCCATTCATCAAGTGAAGTAGGGGTCACTACTAATTATACATTTTTAACAGACACACACACACAGCCTGTATCCTAGTTTACACTACTGTATATGAACTCTATTTATTTAATTACCATTAAAATATGGATTTGTTGTTAATCCATATAATAATTTTGTTGTTATCTTAATTTGTTGTTAATCTTTTATTGTTTCATTTCAATGCTTTGGCAGTACTGTACATGCTCAAGGTCATGCCAATAAGGCGCTTTGAATTGAACTGAATTGAGAGAGTGAGAGAGAGAGAGAGAGAGAGAGAGAGAGAGAGAGAGAGAGAGAGAGAGAGAGAGAACACCCCACATATATACACAATACCTATTTAATTAAGAATAAAGTACAATAAAGTAGAATCACTGAGACATAAACTGACAGGGACCTGACAGAGCTCGTGTTTGTGCTGGACTTTAATTAATGACATACAAAACCCTAAAAACAACAAGAAATTACTTGGCATACAAATGATGCATCCTGTAAAAAACTAGATGATAAATTGTCCTTGCTCTGATTATGGGGTAAAAATGATCTTTTTAAAGTTATTGGGTTTTTTACGGTTCATGTGGCTTTGGAATATGTGTAATAATTGAAAATGAAGCTGATTTCTGATTGTAGCTACAAAGCAATGTATACAAAATTATGGAGAGAACACCATTTCCTGTTAAACCTTTCAGTGCAAACAAAAATACATTAATATTTAGGAGGACAATGTATTAACTATTACTATTATTATCATTATTAAGGTTCTTTTATATAAGGGGCTGAACGGCAGTGACCATTAAAGCACATAATAACAAATATGCTCTAGTGGATTTATCATTTTCATTGCAATCCCCAAGTCTATACAATCAGTTTCTGGCTCCTAATTGATCTCACAAAGCATATTTTAAAGACCCGTCTTCAACAGGGCACTGCACGTCCTTTTTGGACAATCTCACCTGGTAAAATGATGGTGGTGGTGTTCTGGGTCCTGGGCCGCTGGGATAAACTGTCCTTGGAGGGAAATGTGCCATTGCTTTCAGGAGAAGCATCTGCATCTTTTGGCAGGACGTCCACATCCACTTTGGCACTCATGACAAGACGCTCAAAGCCACATTTGAAAGGGGTAGAGAGAGAGAGAGAGAGAGAGAGAGAGAGAGAGAGAGAGAGAGAGAGAGAGAGATTAAAAGACTGCTTATTCTGCTGAAGACCATTCTCAGGAAACATCTTTCATTGATGTGCATGCGAAATATCCACTTCTGGCACATTATTATAGGCATCATTGTCCTCAAAACACTGTGGCATATCATTCTCTCTTCTCTTTCACATGCAGGTCAGTTATGCAAGAGCTACAGTGGCTGTTCCTCTTTCTCGTTCTCTTCATTTCTCCCTTATTATGGCAACCTATTTGGGCTCTAATTAAGCTAGGATGATGAAGTAATAAAATTGATGATATATTTACACTGATTGAGCATTCAAGCGAAGCAGACAACCAATTTTTGGTCCTATTTTGATTTTCAGAGCCTTGTTTCCCAGCAGACATCCACTTACCCCATAAAGGTTCTACAATGGGCCAGACATCAGCTCCTAATTTTGGGCTCATCTGGTCCAGAATCAGGCACAAAGAATGTCAGTGATGGTGATTAGTGGGTAGCATGAATTTAAAAAAGGGTGTAAAAATGAATAAAGCTGGGTTTCTTGGCCAGAGCAGCATCTCTGTCTGCTTGATCACTGCAGAAAGTCAGGCAGGAGTGCTGCGAAATGGCGGACAGGTTTATTAAAGGGCTTTTAAAGAAATAAACTAGAGTGAACTAGGGTTTAACGCATTCATACTTAACATGTTCATCTCTGAATGAAAGCCCGACGCCGTTTTGCATGAACATAGCTGTGTCTGGGCCGGGAGGAGGACAGTCCTCTGCAGGTTCCTCTGTTTTTGTTGTTCTGTTGCAGAACCCACCGCTGCAACATATTTACATTACCATGGAAACCTTAGCACGACGGCTAATTATCTCCCATTTAAACGCGAATAAATTAACCCAGCCGCAGCGACAACGACCACGGAGCGTCCGTGGCTCTGCCCTCATCCTTTTGCAGCCTATTTGTAAACTAAAGGACGTGGAAGTTTATCTCTAAAAGCCTCTCCTGTTATGTATTCCGAAAGCACCGAGTTTAATAACATAAATCAATTTATTCTTACCAGCGCTCCGACCTGCTCCTCACAGACCACTACTGCGCATGCGCCTGTCATTGATGTGGAGCAGGCAGACACACATCCCCCAATTAAAAAAAGGAACGTCAAAAAACGATAAAACGCTATTTTTTTAAAGGAAATTTTAAAAATATATTGTACTCTTCCTTAAAACATTCGATCGTTAAAAAAAAACATTTAAACTTTGTTTATATGATTTAAAAACAAACCCCTCCAGAAAGTCTTAGGGAGAAAAATGTTCTCAAGGAAAGTCATTCAGGTGGGGGTTGTTTTAAAATATGAATAATTAATTTTCACATTTTCTACTTGCCCTTAAATTATTTTGATTTGATTTTGAAAACAATTTCCATTTTCTTTATTAAAAAAACCCTCCAGAAAGTCTAGAAAAAAACTGAAATTCTCAATGAATTTCCTGTTTGTAAATAATCACATCACATGTACATGTTTTGAAGGAAACCTTAGGTTTCCAGGACATTACAAATGTATAAGAATTGATATTTAATATATATCCAGATATTCAATACTTTAGTTAAAGAATGTAAGACAACCATCCAATTGTATCAATGAGAACTTTTAATAAAATGTACAATAAAAATGGACTGTCCGCAATCATTTAAAAAAAGTCACATTAGGAACGCAGGTTAATTTACCATGGGACATAATCAAAGGGAAGGGAATTCTACACAGTGTGTAACTGATGCAAATGACAGCCGTGAGACAAATCAACTCTATTTAATCGGTGTCAATGGGGTAATATTCTCCACAGGGGGCAAATTCAGGTCAGGTTCCAAAAAGGTTTTGAAATTATATGCCTGCTTATATGCGCAACACATAACTAAGCTCAGAACTCAAGTAATTCTGTTCATGCAATGTATAAAACATCTAAGTTATTCTGTCTAATGCTAACTGGCTTTACCAAACTCAACATAGGCAAATTAAAACTGAACATTTTTAATTAACCGAATAATCTGAAATCCATTTTTTACAAGACTGACACATGATGAATGGAACGTATGGTCTAGTCCTGGGAGGCGGATCTGGACCGGGACCTGGAGCGGGATCTGGACTTGGAGCGGGATGCAGATTTGGAGCGGGAGCGGGAAGCCCGTTCCGGGGACTTTGAGCCGCTCTTCTCAGCCTGGGGAGAAGGAGAGCGGGAAGCCGATTTGTCGCGCTCTTCGTTTCCGTTCTCTGCAGGCGAGGCGGAGCGGCTGCGGGATTTCTTACTAGCCGACTTCTCCTTGGACTGGCCACGAGAGCCGCGCTCGGACTTCACTTTGGAAGTGCTCTTGCTCTTGGAGCGGGACTTGCGGGTGCCGGATCGGGAACGGGACTTGCGGCTGGTCGACCTGCTTCGGGACTTCTGGGTGCGGGAGCGTGAGTGAGATTTGCGTGTGCGCGAGCGTGACTTGCTAGAAGGAGATTTGGAGAGGGACTTCCGGGCCGAACGGGACCGCGACTTCTGGCGGGACCTGGAATGGTGCCGTCGGGAACGAGACCTGCAGACGATAGAAACTTCACTAATCCTAAAAGGAACTGCACACAGAAACTGTTTCAAAAAACACATGGAGAGGATACAAAATGAATAGAATTTGCAAGAGAAACACTGTGGATTTGCAAAGATGCACTTGAATCCAGGGCCGAAACGATTATTCGAGTAACTCGAATGATTTGATTACAAAAAATGTTTTTGCCTTGAGGCTTCGTTTAATTCGTCAACACAGTCCACCTGCAGGGGGCGCGTGTGACCCGGGGAACATGCTATTTTTGCCGCAGGGAGTCGGGTTTTTTTGCACCGAAGAAGAGCACACAGCTCAGAGCAGGAGATATGAAGTAAAGCCCTGCGCGGGACTATTTTTTTTTATCCTGCTCCCTCGGAATTTCTGACGATTCCCACCTTCTCCCGCCTGCTCTCCCGGTCATATATGAAAATATATTTTTAAAGTTAAAAAACGATCAATGTTCTGTTATTGTAAGTTAGTGGCGCACACTGGCACTTTCACACTGGCTGTGAAAAACGAAGAGAGCCGCAAAAAGCACCTCAAGAAATGCATTTTTAATCCGTATTTAAACTGTTAAGTTTTGAACATTTAATGCTAAAAAAATATAATCAATAAAAAATTAATTCAAACTGATCAGCAAAATTTAAACTCAAAAGCACAATAATAATAAATAATAGGACGTTTTTGTTTTCTTTACTGTTAATAGGGATACAATGTAAATCATAAATGTTTCCCAGAAAGATTGATTAAATGGGTTTCATTCTGGAGCCAATAAGCCAAAGGTTTTAAGTTGATATAATAAAAGTGTTGTTTGAATAAAAATCTTTTTTTGTGAGGAATAACAGCCAATTGCTTGCTCATTTTAGAGGCCTTTCATGTTGCATAACCCACTATTGATATAGTATGATTTATCGGATTACTCGATTAAAAAATCGTCAGCATACTCGATTCCAAAAACATTCGATAGTTGCAGCCCTACTTGAATCCAAGTCGAAGTTTACACCTTAAGTTGGCAGGAAAATACGGAAAATGACTAAGAATTTTCACTACGAATGAAGTGCTCTGAAGGCGGTCAGTAAATCCATGGCAGTAACACACAAAACCCACCATAAGCAAATGAATCAAACAGCAATGAGAAAATGAACTTGAAGAAATGGGCCCCACATCACCTTGAGCGAGACCTTGAGTTGCTTCGAGAATGGCTACTTCGGCGGCTCCGGCTGCGAGAGCGGCGGCGGCTTCGGGACCTGCAGGAGAGAACCAGATAGACTCAATATTACAAAACACAGCGATACATAATCAGGCTGTCAAACTATTCTCTTTTTTAAAGTCAAGACATTTTTACTAGTCTGTACATTAAGGTGTACAGTACATGGGTGTTTTTGGTATTAATGAGCTGAAGTAAGCACAAAACAAAATTGAACTGATTAGAAAATCCCCCAGCTCTTTACTCCATAAACACAAAACTAAAATGTGCACTGGTCTCAAACTTACAGCAAAGCATTTGGATTATAGCAAATGCTCACAAGTGTGGCTTTACTAAAGAGGGCAATACATGCACAAAAGTAATAAGCTGCTTAAAGCATTGTATAAGCAACTGAACCAAATGTCATTTAACACACACACTGTTGTTGAAGTTGACTTTGTGTTCGTTTGGTTGCAGGTGTTGTGCACTTAAGGCACATTAGTTAGTAATTCACTCCCATAGCTGCTGGGTCTTTCTGAATGTATAGAAAAAAAGTGCTTTGTTATCGATTAACATTTGTCCTTTTTAATCTGTAAGGAATTGAAATGAACTGATATGGACTGTAATTGATTAGCAGATCCAGAATCGTAATTCATAAAGTCAAATCCATCACTATATCCTTAATTAAAATATTTGAATACATACCTAGAGCGACTCCCAGAGTATGAGCGGCGACGGCGTGGCTTGTCCTCAATCAGACGAATCTTCCTCCCGTTGATGTCTGTGCCATCTAGTTTCTCCAGAGCCCTTCGCATGTCAGAGTGTGACCGGAACTCAATGACCCCTTCGTTGGTGCGCTCCTTATGGGCGTCTGCATAGGTCACCTCTCCGGCCTGCCTCATGAAGTCCTGCAAGACATCACACGCTGTAAATTTTACAAGTCAACGTTAAATCGAGTGTCCAATCTTATTCACAATGGAACAGTGCTGCTGCAGTTATTCCAACAAATCAGCAGCGCACATCTGAAGGCAAACAGATTGAACAGGTGGAAATCTTTAGGCACTCTGCAGAAATAAAACAGGACATCCCTGCATTTTATGGCTTGAACATACCTTGAGGACAATAGTATTTCCTAAGCCAATAACTTACTATGGCATTCGAATTCCAAAAGAAAGTGTAATTGCATGGTTGCTATAAAACCAGTGTTTGGAGACACCAAGACTTTGGTTTTATGGCCAAAAAAAAGTGCATGCACACAAAAATATATAATTCTGCTCACAGCGGGGTATCAGACAAGCTCAGATTTTGGCTCTTTATTTAGCACTAAAGCACTAAGGAGGGCGTTAACTCACTGTGTTTTAGAGGGTGACACAGGAGTGAATTTTCAAACCCGAGTTATTTCAGACCGCCCAGAAATATCCGTGATCAACTGACGTATTATTTTCAGACAGTCGTTGGATCATAGCATTTTCGCAGCTAAAAAGTGCGTGAAGAAGCTGCTTCTTCTTTTACATTATTGGTTGTTGGGACTATCGCCACTGATTCTTTCACAGTTAGACGCTACTGAGCACGCCATTCACTTAACCGGCTACACCAAAGCAACCAGGAGGAGAGCATAAAGAGACAGGACAACTAGTATTGAGTTCAAAATTAGTTAATTTATTTAAAAGGTATATTTCTGTATAAAGTTATAGTTATTATTACACATAGTGTTATTACGATTCGCGGTCCCACCCACTCCCACGTACATTTTTTCCCAGTCCCGTCCCAATCACGTTATTAATAGTGATTTTGTTTCCCGTCCCGCGGGATTCCCAAAAAAATTTCAGCCTCTACTGTGTATTACCAGGCGAGTTGTGGAGATTAATGGCCGATAGGTGGAGTGAACCAGGTGTTGAATTTTTTATGAAACCAGTCTACTATGCATTTAGAAGCATTGTTTCTTCGGTACACAATTTTAAGCCGACTCACACCTCTGCATTCTCTCTCCGCAAATTACCGAAGCGACTCAACCACAAAAATTACAATTTTAAATAGTTAATTCAGGAGTGAAGTCTATATTTCTATTTGCAATTGTTCTTGACGTCCTGGCAAATCTCCAAAATCTGCCATGTATTCAAAGGCGCATCACACTGATGCTTTCCCACAAACCTTCAGGTCCTGCCAGCTGCAACGGCTAGAGAGATTCTCCACGATGAGCCGGTACTCAGTGCGAACTGGAGGTCCGTACTTGTCCCTGCCTGAGCGACTTCTGCTGCTGTAGCCACCTTCAACAGACAGGGGGAGAGGAAGAGCAGCAGTTAGAAAGATCTGCAATTCTCGGAGAGGGATTCACCCTAGAGCCTAAAGTGATAAACTGTCCAGAAATGGGGAAGCTGGCAGTGACTGCCTTCTGTTGCTTATAGCAAACCTGTTCAGATTCAGGCTTGAGCTGTTTGCTGCCTCCCAGACATGGCACTACTATATGGAACAGGGATATAGGAATTCATAGAAAACACATGGAAATGATAATACTTCAAGGAAAAAAAAACACTTGTGTAATATTGTTTTGCTATACAGCAAGTTCACAAGACATGTTTTTTTTTTCTCCCTTGTATGTATAAATCACTGACGACATTGAACAGTATGCCTAGCCGAACACCTCCCGTTCAGAGAATGCTTTTACATCTTTGGCTAGAGGCTTTCCGTATCGACAACATAATAACTAGCATTCCTCACCATCACCCCTGGTCTATTGGCAAAAGGCTGCTGTCATCTTGGCTTCCGGTTAGGTCAGCCAAAGCATCAAGGGGCAAAGGTCACACACACATTGTTAGGTGAAGGCCAAGGCCAAACCGGTCAGGTAGTCATCTTAGCCACAACGAACTCGGACTCAGCCTCAGCCCCCACTGGACTCTTTCAAATTGAAACATCAAGGTCTCTGTTACTGTGGCAATCAAACTGGAAATAAAATTGCAACTTTTAGCAGTCATACATAATAACTGACATTTATGTTTCCACTGGGACATAAACATTTGCTTGAGTAGATAATTAGAAAACAAATCAACATATAACAGTCACATTCAATGAAAAGATGGAGAGTTTCTTCCAAACTCCAATTTTTTTGAAGTAGAAATAGTCATGGTTTAAGTCAAGCCAAATGAATCATATGGTCTTGCTATGAATTATTTGGGCATTGCAGGTTCCTAATCTTTTCAATTTGTCATTCTAAGTTGGTGTGGTCAAACATGAATTAATGGAACAAACTAGAAGAATAATACACCACAGGTGTGCGATACTGGGTTCCTTCAGGACTACAGCTCTGCAGATTAGCATTTTTCCCTCCGCCAAATGTACGAAGTCGACTCACGAAGGTCTTGTCAAATAGTTAATAAGCCAAGAGGAGCACTAAATCTGCAGCACTGTGGCCCGGACTGCAGTCTGACTCATGGTGTAGTTAAAGTTCTTTATTCTATCCTGATAAAACTACAATAATAAAGTTTAATTATATCATTATTAAATTATCACTGTATTCAAACTTAACTGCAGTTCAGGAGGTGGTAAACCCATTCTGTATTCCACCACATTCCTCCTTTAATTCACCAGAAAGTTGTCATGCACTTGCAGATGTTCCATGTGTGTGACACACAAAACCTAAGTGAGGACTTTTTTTATGCAAACAGTAACTGTAGTGGCCATGGGGAAAAATAAAAAGCAAAGACAGATTCTACAATTAAGACTAAATCTGCTATTGAAAAAGGTGAAAGAGTTGCATTCAGCAGACAATTGTGGCCTGTCCCTTCCATCACATCTCTTGAAAGAAATGATCATCAGACTTTTATTATTATTACAAAAACTAGATCAAAACAAAAGGTTCTTGAGAACAGGTATAAGCCAGACCACTGCACAGTTGATAACAGCAGAACCAATTTTATCAAATATGGTGAAGAACTAAATGTGGCGTGCTGTGACCTTCCTGTTCTTTGATCCGAGAACTCTGAAGTTCTTGGGCACTAACTGAGCTGTAGAATATGCTCATTGGCAAATGGAAAAAGAACAATAAAAATAATATTAAGTCTATACTTTTTGATAAATACACATCAGTTTACAACTGTATTTATTCACACTTTGGAACATACTTACTGCGGCCTCCTCCATAATAACCTCCTCCTCCTCCTCCTCCTCCTCCTCCTCCACCTCCTCCTCCTCCTCCTCCTCCTCCTCCTCCTCCACCACCACCACCACCATAGCCATCCCGATCCCGCCGTGGTCCTCTCGCATGCTCTACCATCACCCTCTCGCCACAGAGCTCTTTCCCATTGAGCTCATACACGGCGTCGTCTGCATCCCGGGTATCCTCAAACTCCACAAAGCCATACCTGTAATAAAACGTGATGTTACCACATACACTATATGAACAAAAGTATTGGGACACACGTTTTTCAGGGTTTTGGCCAGGCCCCTTACTTCCAGTGAAGGGCAATGTGAATGGACAACACCATACTTTCAACATTGTGGACACATTTTGAGGAAGAACCATTTCTATTCCAGCATGACTGTACCTCAGTGCACAAAGCAAGGTCCATAAAGGCGTGGCTAGTTGAGTTCTGTGTTGAACTACTTGACTGGCCCACATAGAGTGTGGCCCACACAGATCTCAACCCCATCCAGCACCCCTGGGGTGAACTGGAACGCAGATTGCGAGGCCTTCTCGTCTAACACCGGTGCCTGACCTCAAATACTACAGATTTGGCCACAAATTCCCATAAAACACCCAAAATCTCGTGGAAAGCCTTTCAATAAGAGTGAAATCTGTTATAGCGGCAAAGGGGAACCAACTGCATAATAAAATCTATGTATTTTATTGCAACGTCATTAACATCCGTTTCTGGAATGGGCAGGCGTCCCTTTACTTTTTTTAGGAGTAGTTGGTGTAACCCTATGCAGTTTTATGAATAATCGCATCAAAAGAGCAACGGCTCGGAAGACGAGGGTAGCGTTAAAATAGGAAAAGGGTGGTTTAGCAGCTTCTGGATTATAGAAACGAGGGTAAAGTCTGTCTATTGTCCATTTTTCCCTCTGAGGCGTCTCCATTAACTGCGGCACCATTTGAGGCGGATCGGACAATCAAAAAGCTGCCAAATTCTGCCGAATATAAACGAAATGCATTACTTGAGATAAGCAGAGGCTTTTTTCCAGCACTCAGACGACTCAAAACTTGCAAAAGCGTCTATTTTATATTATGTAACGTTAACGTTGCATAATCTGTAAACGAACGTGGCGAGGTTAGCTTAGCATGAACCTTTCCAATTGGGGGAAAGGAAAAAAAACGCTTTAATGTCCTCACCCGTTTTTTAAATCGATCTCCAGGAGTTTGCCGTATCCGCTGAAGAAACGCTGGATGTTCTTTTCGCGGACATGGTAGCTCAGGCGGCCGATATACACCCGAGGCATGGCGCCGTAGTAGCTCCAGACTACAAACCAACACGATCCTTCTACCAGAGACACAAATCGGAGCCGGACACCCTGCAGAATAAAAGTCCTCTCCCTACTATTAATGTAGATCCTTTAAAAAATATACTTTAAATACCATAACCCACGTACTAAAGCACATAAAGCAAAGATAAAATGTCTGCTTGTTAAAAACCACGTTTCAACAATGAAATAAAAAGACAACAGAAGCAAAATTCATTTTATACATGTAACGTATATGCTTTATAATGTATATAAACAAATATTACTCTAAATTATACACTGCATGTATAACAATAAAAAGGCATAATACGAAAAATATTTTTAGTGTTATGTACATGTATTTTTATACTTTTTTTTATTTGATCTTTGAAAATAATTTTTTTTTTACCCTTTTATTGCATTACAGATGTTTCGTCTTTTACTCTAGAACAAGAGAGACTTTGTTTTGTAAATAGTACATATTATGATCAGGCAAAAAATGTGGCAAAAACAATTTTCAGAGTTATCAGTTATTCTAACCCTTTCATGTCTGACAAGCTTCACACAGTAATACTTTTGATGAACCCTCCCTAAATATTTTATTACATGCAAAATTCATGCTACTCCAAATACAATTTAATTTTATATTGTTTAGAAAACATTCACTTTTTGTGCTTGGACAGTCTCACGTTTCAGACATGGAAATAAATGTGAATAAAATTTGAATAGCTTTATTTAGATCAGTCAGCATTAATTGTCATACCATATTATATTAACCTGATTAATGATCTATAAACTGCAAATAGATTAAGTTTTTTAAAGCTATATTATTCTGAGAAAACAACATTATTAAACTCTTACATTACATACAAGCATGCACACAAATTTGGACCAATACTGGATGAATAAAAAACACATTCCTACAATAAATCACACAGACTTTTCTCCGTTAGAAGCTTTTATTGATTCTCAAACATGTGCACAATGTCCCTCTTTTGATTAATAAACTACTGTCCATTATTTCCCTAAAAATAAGAGGGAAAAAAAAACAGAAATCTGCTGAAAGCTACAGAGGAGTTTTAGGCATATTTTAAATGCATAGGTGTAACATTTTTATGAGTAATAAACACAACATAAATACATAAATACATATGCAGTTATAAATGCTGTACGCATTTACAAATATTTACTTACATCGATTGTTTTCCACATTTCTGCATTTTTAAATGGGTAAGATGGAGAAAGAGTCATTCAGACAGAATTTGGTGCGAAATGCTACTTTCTTACAAAGATTTATTCACAAAGGTGGTGAATGGAACCAGACTTCTGAAGTTTTAATGCCTACAAAACTTTCTTTCAGATTTTCTACTATTTAACCATCATCACCATTACATATAAATCTCAGCAACCCACATAGGTGCACCAATGGCTTTGGATAATCGAAAAAACAGCTATATTTGTGTATCTGTTTTGGTTCTATTCACATAGACTACAAATAATTTCGCAGCAATCCACCCTAAATGACTTGGTTCACATATCGATGGCTAAATGAAGCAGAAAAGATGAACACATATTGGAATTTTAACAACCTTTTATGCAAATGAATAATTGCAATATGTTAGTCATAAACCCCCTGGTCACTTTGTAGATTTTCTTGGTGAAAATAAGCACATTCTCTACAAAGAAGACAAAAATGGCAACACTTTCTGTTAATCTGATGAGTTTTGCATATTATAATAAAATAAAATAGATAATTTAATTCATTTTTGATTCATCAATACATCACTGATTGTAGAGGGTGCAAACTCAGCATGGGCTGCCTCTGTAGGAACCGGGATGATGGTTATTTGAGGTAGCACTTTTAATCTTCATCCTAGTGACACATCTATTAATGTTTTAGCTCCGTTTCAGTAACTTTTAATCAATGCACTCTAACAGGCATAGTAAAATTCTTGTTATTATGACTCTAATAATTGCACAGTATCATTTGCTATGACACAAAACAAGTGATTCATTGGTAATAACAGAAAACATGTAACCTTCTAAAGTGCTTTCCTTCATATTTAACCTGATTTGTAACCTTTTCTTCATCTTTATTCTAATACTGGCAAAGACCCAAAACTGATTCGGTCCTCATTGTTTGGCTGTAATGTTAATAACACAGTTCTACCCATTTACATTCAAAAACACACTGAAGTGCAAAAGAAGGGAGTTATATCAAAGGTGCACAAGGGAAGCGTCGGAAACTTGCTCAGTCAGGAAAGCCCAGCATGCTAAAATAGGATATAGACAGCCACAGGTAAGCTAAATACCTTTTTAAAGTAGCAATAAAAGAAAAAAAAATGCATTTCCAGTACAGCATACACAAAATCTTAGGTGGTCTAAGCTGGTAAAAATTAATATCTGTTACCATGAGAACTTTGGAAGATCATTTTCAAGGAAGCGCTTCGCACACAAGATACGCATTAGAGCCTGGGCGATGGGGGTGGGGGGTTGTGCTGGGGGTCATTGTGTTGTGAACGCTGAATGTCACCAGGCTTAGTCCTTAAGCTTGCTCTCGATGAAATCCTGGATCTTGTTTATCTTTTCCTCCTGCTGGTCCAGGAGATCCAGGATGACCCCCATGGGCGTCCGCTTCAGTCCCACACCCTCCATTTTATTCTCCAGCTTGTTCTTCATGCTGCGCAGTCTGAGGGAGGCATGTACCAGGATCACTGCAGAAAATTTTTTTAGAATTTATTCTTATAGCAATCCATAAAAAAGAGATCAAAATTCAATAGTGCAATTGAAGGTCTCCCAGAACATTAGGTCAAATGAGGTCATGCTGTCATTACTGAGTATATTAGTAATCCTGCAATTGGAGTTTTTTCTTTGTCATAATTGTCCACCCAATTTAGGTATGTAACATTTCTAACATTTATACTAGGGGTGCAACGGTAGAGGTATCCCACGGTACGGTACGTACCTCAGTATTTGGGCCACGGTTTTGGTTCCGTTTCGGAACGTGTTTTGTGCAGAAAGAGAACAAATGTTTTTTCTCCAAAAATTATATCTTTATTTTGAACAATTTCCAGCAACACTGAGCTAAATAATATAACATTACAAATAATAACACAACAAAACAAATAATAACTGCCTCTTACTCATGATTAAAATATGTATACATGTACAGTCGTGGCCAAAAGTTTTGAGAATTATAAATATGGGAAATTGGAAAAGTTGCTGCTGAGGTTTTTATAATAGCAATTTGCATAAACTCCAGAATGTTATGAAGAGTGATCAGATGAATT
>JBBJLR010000139.1:26630567-26653105 GCA_037577145.1 Brachypetersius gabonensis
AGACTGCCCCCTGTAGTTAGGGAATGGAAGTCGCTTTGGATAAAAGCGTCTGATAAATGCCATAAATGTAAATGTAAGTGTTCCTCTCTGGCCGCTCCGACAGGGTGATATTGGGATTCCAGGAGAGAGAGGTGAAGCTGGGCCCAGAGGCGTGACTGTAAGTACACCACCTGTCTGAACTGGGTCAATCCTGCCCAGCGCTTTAAATGTGTGATGTGTGTGTTGGTCCAAAGAATCTGGGTGTTCTGAAAGTAAAGGATCCCACAATGAAAATAAAAGCTCAGAAATACAGACTCTTCCATCAGATGAATTCAATTAAAAATTTTTATTTAAAATTTCCATTCATAAAAATGAGATGAATTCAGCAGAAGAGGATGCTGAGGATCAGGTGTTGCTAAGCAATAGAAGTATAAAACCGTAATACCAAGCATTTCATCTCACACATGGATGAGACACTGCAGGAGAAACAAGAGGCTTTAGAGAACCGTGCGGAGCAGTGAGGACCACAGCAAAAACCACTCGGTTCCACCGTTCCACAGCCTCTGTGTGATAGAATGATCATTAATTACATTCCATCACACTCATACAGAGCTCATACAGGTCAACACTCTATAAATCACCATAAATCAAATATACAAAGAGTGGATCATTCGGTACACAGGTACATCTATTTAGTAATTATCATTCTAACCCTGTGATCTGCAGGGATAATAGTCAGTTATAAATTCTCAAATACCAGACAAAAATGCTTATGTTGCTGATAGTAAATGGAAATAGTATTAAAATGAATTATTCCATATCCACTATGAATTTTATAGTGTTCACCATGAATTATTCAGTATCTACTGTGATTTATTCAATTATTCAATCTGCTACGAATTATTCAGTATTCAGTATCCATTATAAATGATTTAGTATCTGTTATAAATTAATTATGCCGAATTCACATGTTCCTGGGTTTTTTTTCAGGGCGCTGTGGGACTGATTGGAAATCCTGGACCTCAGGGTGTGAAGGGATTCCAGGTTTGTGTCCTGACTGTGTGACAGAAACTGGTTTATTGTTAAAGTAGTGTCTGCTGCAACTGGGGTCTGAATTTCACCATCTGAAATTTGGTCTTTTTAGCTCAGTTCTCTATTTTAATCTGATCATCAGTTTCCTGTTTAAATCTGATCACACCTGAGCTCAGGTTTATGTCAGTGAAAGTTCAGGTGTACTGTCTTTTCCTGTGCCAGTGTACTGATGAAGACTCTGCTGTCGTTAAAGGGCATTAAAGGGGCATTGGGCGACCCTGGGCTGCCCGGACCCACCGGACTGCGAGGCGGATTTGGAGAGCGGGTCAGTACTGATGGGTTCTGACCCAAACACATCTGCACATGTCTGATGGAACGCATTTGAAAATTATGTTATTCTTCCTGCATATTTCAGTACTGCTGGAACAAAACCCTGCATCTCCAAACTTTCCAGGACACTTTCTAAACTTACAATGGAAATGAATGTAGAAACATCAGAGTCATTTTGTATCATTTCCATTCACAAACATTCCACGCCATTTACAGACCTGCTGCTTCAGAACCCACACAAACGTATCTCTGATGATTTTGACCTCTTGACCTGTGTAATTAAGTATCAACTCTAACCCCCCCCTCCCCCCCAGCTTTAGACACCTCTGTTCTACCTGCTCTAGACTCTTTGCATTAATTCACGAACACATGCTTCCACATTTTACACAAACACACACTTCTACTGTATACACAAACACACACACACACACACACACTTCCACATTTTACACAAACACACACTTCTACTTTATACACAAACACACACACACACTTCCACATTTTACACAAACACACACTCCAGCGGAGGAAAGCCTTTCCACTCTCCCTCCCTCTCCCGACCTCAGCAGAAAAAATCTCAGGAATACACCAACAAAGCCCAGCACTGTTCACGCAGGACACAGCCCGGCTTTATACTGCCCTCACACACACACACACACACTCTCACTCTCTCACTCTCTCTTTCTCTCTCTCACACACACACAAACACACACAGACATACTCTGCCCATTCACAGATTCCTAGTCACTGTTAATTTTATCTCTCTCTTTTCAGGGTCCAGTAGGGGCTTCAGGACCTAAGGGAGACCTGGTAAAGTTTCCTCTCAATATTAAAGTTTCCTACGTGGTTCTTGGAGTGGATGTGTGTTTTCAGTTCTAGGGAAGCTCTTTACCTGCTGCAGAACCTACAGAACCATGTGAAAGACCACCCTTCACAAATTGAGGGGGCGCGGGGTAGAACATCACTGCCTTTTCTGGTCCAGTGTGTTCAGTTTGTGTCCAGCAGCACCAACTATATTGCTGTGTTTGAGTTAGTTTAAGAAATTTTGCAGAATGCTGCAAGACTTTCAAAAACTGTCCTGTAGAAAAGCTGACGGACACAGTGTTACTGTCAGAGTAACTCACACTGCATTCAGTTTTACATTTTAATACATATGTAATAAAATAATGAAAGCGAAACTGTATGGCATTTATATTGATCAAACCCACAGACAAACATTTGTTTCTGCTGGGACAAACCACACACTGTGTTCAGATGAACCACACACTGTATTACAACAAACTGCACACTGTGGTCAGACAAACCACACAGTGTTCAGACTAACATCACTCTCTGTTCAAACTACACACTGTGGTCAGACAACCCTCACTGTGTTGGGCTCCACCGTGATACAGAACTGGCAGTAATAATTTAATAAAATAATAATATATATATATATATATATACTGTGTGATAAAGGGTGGTCTTGTGGATGTCTCATTTTTTTAAATCACTGAAAGGTTTTTAGGGCACTGACAGTGATTCCTCTAAGGCAACACTCTGTCCGGTTACTTTGAATAGTGTAGGTGGCTGTTCATGTGGGTGTGGATTTTTTAAAACCCAATTCTTGTTCCATTAAGGGAATGGCTGGAAGTGACGGATTGCCAGGAGAGAATGGAGAAACGGTACGTAAAGAACTTTCATAATATTATGAATACTGGAGAAAATTAAACTGTCTTACGTGAACAAAACCTTGTATCTGCAGAAAAGGAAAAAATCCTTCAGCGTTAATTTAGCAAAATTTCATAAATTCATTCTTTAATGTTTCTATTGGTTCGTTCATCATGAAACGCTGAACAGCAAAACAGATGGAATTTTTAAATTATGGGTCACATTAAAAACCACAAAAACTGTGACACAGGATTTCATTACAACAAAAAGGGGAAAGAAAGTGATATGAATTAATTAAATAATTTAAGTCCATTCATCTCATCTTCTGTATTCATTTTAAAGGTGTTTCAGTGGAAAATATGACATTCTTCACATCCACACTTTTACATGTCTCAGAAATAATTAGTGAAAGCAATACTCAGAGATAAAAGCGGATATAAAACAAACTTTTCTCTTCCCTTTAGGGTCCATTTGGTCCTACTGGCCAAAAAGGAGAGGTGAGTATAAACTCCTGCACTGATCAATGATGCTGAATTCACTTTACATTCTCTATCATTTCCACAGAACATCCAGCCGATTTTATGTTGATGGAAACGTCCGAATTTAAATGAAATGTGTCTCTCGGTTCCGTCAGCAGAATGTGTATTTGGATTTACCTGCTGGTACTCTAACTAATTAATCAAGCTGCTGATTAAAGTCCCACTTAATTAAAGAGTGATCAGTGTGAGCTGATGTCTGCTGTTTATCAACTGAACAATCAAAAAACAAACAAATAAACAAACAAACTGCTGGACCTTCCTACTTAAACTGATCCGATCATGGAAAATGTTTAAAAAAAAATAAACACAAAACTGTCCATAAGAGACCGATAAGGAAAGAGAGAGAGAAAGAAATAGAGAGCAGGGAGAGATGGCGAATGCCAGAGATGGAAAGAAAAAGAAAGCAAGAGAGAGAAACGAGAAGAGGGAGAGATAGAAAGCAGGTAAGAGAAAGAAAAAGAGATAGAGAAAAGGAGAGAAGGGACTTTAAATGGTTGTCATATTATATTGTCATATAATGATTTTAAATGACTGAAATTTTAGTTCATTAGTAAGTAACCTGAATCTCATTTGTGAAAGAAAATTTCCTGCCATGTTGTTTACAGTCTGGAAAGCAGGGTGAACTGGGGCCCAAAGGAGTGGTGGGACCACAGGGAGAACTTGGAGCTAGAGGACTTCCGGGAAAACCAGGTCTGATGGGACTCCAGGGAGAATCTGGACTTCCAGGAGTTGCTGGAAAATCCGGCGTTCCTGTAAGTAACTATGGCATCACCAGGGCTGGATTCAAAATACTGTCTTGCAAAGAATCTTAAGATTCTAACATTCTAAAATATTCTCCTCTGTATGATGTTCTGGCGGAGTTTAAAGCCCATCACTAAACGATTGCATGAGGTTGCAGTTCCCCTAGTCAGAAAAGAAAAGAACCGAGAACCAGGGGTGGTAGTCATGTTAGGCCTGAAGAACATCAGGGCAGATGTTGGCCAACTGATCTGGTTTCTTCAGCAGTTTCTGGGTGAACAGTTCACCATCAACCTCATTCACTCTTTTGGTAAAAGTTTGAGGTTCTTAGAGATCTCTTCATGACAAAATCATCTAAAATGTTCTTCGCACTTAAATTACATTCCAAACCTTTTTGCCTGATGTGTATCGGAATTGTTTTTCTCTCTCAGGGAAAACTGGCAAGCGAACAGCACATAAGAGAACTGTGTGGACCAATGATTGATGGTGAGAATCTTTGTGAATTTAAAGAAATCCTTCATGAAATCCTACACAGTACCTGCAGTGCCAGTACTGTATCTTCCTCTGGTTTTGAGGGTAAAACACCATCTATTCCACCCCATCTCAGACCAGATTGCACAGCTGGCTGCTAATCTGAGAAGACCCCTGGCTCCCGGCGCTGTTGGACGGCCAGGACCGGCTGGACCTCCAGGAAAGGCAGGAGAATCCGGTTCCCTCGGCCACCCTGGAGCCCGCGGACCTCCAGGCTACAGAGGACTTCCAGGAGATCTGGGTGATCCCGGTCCCAGAGGTATGACAAAAACAGAGACGCAGTCAGTATTTCACACCTTCCACCTTCACACACCACTTACTAACATCTCTCAACTCACTCCTGCAGGTGATGTTGGAGAACAAGGAGATAAAGGACCTGGCGGAAAGGCCATTGAGGGACCAACTGGAGACCAAGGAGAACCAGGTGTGTTTTAACAGCCTGCTATGAATCTGCAGTGTCTGTAGTTTTTAATCCAGTATGAATCTGTAGTGTGTGTGCATGTCTGTGTGCAGTGTGTACAGTAATACCCGTGGATTTGAATCCAGTCTGCATCTGCAGTGAGTGTAGCTTTTACAGTGATAATTCTTCAGAAGAGTCTCATTCACCCCCTCACCCCTAGGTCTCCATGGAGTGCACGGCATTGTTAAAGACGGGCGTGACGGTGCACCTGGAGATCCAGGTGAGCCTGGAGAATCTGGCCGGTTGGGCAGGACAGGGCACCAGGGACCCCCAGGAATCTGCGATACGACAGCATGCCAGGGTGCAGCGGTGCATGGGAAATCCTCCAATCCCAAGAACCATTAAACACCAACATGCTTCCCCTTAGAAAACACAGCTGAACTCCGAGGAGAGAAGAAAGAGCAAGAAAACAAAGGGAATGAGATGAACCACAGAACTCCCTTTAAAAAGTAGAAAAATCAGCGGATGTGAAAAAAATCAGAGGACGATGGAACATCAACAGTGTTTTAGGAATGAAGTAAGGATGAACAGGAGCGAGCGAGCCAAGAGACTTTGAGAATCAAAACCGAACGCAGTGTGAAAAGATTACATGTTCCATGTAGATGTGTAAAAAAGACTAAATATTACTGAAATGTTGAGAACCGGCCAGTAACAACACCAGTGAGAGTGTTTGTGTGTGTGTGTGTGTGTGTGTGTGTGTGTGTGGGTGTGGGTGTGTATGCGTATGTGCATGTAACTCCTCTTACTGCCCTGAATGGCCATTCTAGCTTAATGTCCCCTCGTTTGGACTCCTGTATCGCCGACTGTGTAACAACAAAAAAGAACATACAAGGCCGCGCCATGCCTCACGGTCTTTCAACCTGCGAGAGGATTTCACCTCAAAACCTGGAATAAAAAGAACACACAAAGCAGAGTTACAGCCTGGGAATATTACCCAGTCTCATACAGTCTGAACATGTGTTGAAATATTTTGTATATTACTGCACCAACTCTATGTTAATGTTTTTTTCTTTTGCATTTTTATTGTCATCTTTTTATTCGGTTCAACTATTTTTACTTTCTGAAATGTTCTTGATGACAGATCCCCATTGGAAAAAAAAATAATAAAAGAAGCTGAAAGCATCAGTTCAGATGCTTCGTTAACCGTTACTGTACAACACGTTTGACTCTTCTGAAATTTCCACCACATCCACTACGTACTGGTGCTGTAATGATTAAATATACATGAGTTGAATACTATTTATTGTTTTGGGTGACTGTTGTTTGTACAGTGAGACGCTGCAGCACCGTGTTGTAAGAAATACTGAATAAAGCCACTTTTCAGTGAAATGTTACTGCTCTTTTAGACGTCCAGTCCATTAGCCGCCCACCCAAGACATTAGTAAACGATAATTCAAACCCGTAAACACAGAAGAGGTCACCCACGCACACATGAACACACATCGCTGCTTTAACAAATCCTGTCCTGTCCTAAAATTACAAAAAAAACACACACACACACAGGGCTCAACACAAGCTTCCTCTAAACAGAGTGAAATAAAGTGTTCTTGTTAAAACTTAATGACACACAAATGAGGCAAAGTGCCAATGCATAAATTAAACTGCTAATTTGATTAGAAAAGCAATTTCAAACACAAACTGTTCTGCTCTTTGCAGATTTCACAGAGAAACAGCACCATCTGCAGCTGACGTTTTGCCACTGCGAACTGCTCAATAAAAAAATCAGTCTAAAAGTTCATAATTATGCAAATTTAATACAAATAAGAATCAGAAGTAACAGGAGTAAACAGCACACATAGTATGAAAAACAAACAGAAACAGTTCTGTTTTCCATAAATTATGAAGTTTATCAATAATAACTGTACTACACTGTAGGCAAGAGACTGCTTTCATTAGATATTATTTTTAAACAACAACTCTGGGTCAGTAATGTTCAGCACAAAAATGCAAATGCCATGCAATGAAAATATAAAAGGGAACCATCCTGCTTGAAACACACAGGGCTGGTGTGATGTCTTAATGCACACACTATCATTTCCTTACTAGTTGGGAGCAATAATAGTAAATAAATTAACAATAAACAGACTAAGACATCTTAAATGTATAGATGTTCTTTGAGTCTCCTGAGCCCCCAGGCGAGTGGCCATTCATATCTTACTCTCAGCACCGTCCATGCGTGTTGCAGTGCCGCTGGACTCCATTCGAACTCCAGTCTGACCACAGAACATCTTCTCAAAGTTCTATAGCAGAGCAGATGTTTCAGAAAACAGTGCATTGATGGTCTTATTAATCAATGCTATGCTGAGCTGCAGGTTTATCAAGTCCCATAATATAAAAATGCACATTCCGGTTGCAAAATCTGATTTTTTTTACTTTCAACTATTATTATAGTTTTCGCAAATCAAATAGCTTTACTATATATTCTAAGGGATATACATAGGTCATTAAAAAACTGTCACATAAGAATTAGATTTGTGAATTACAAACCTGCACAAACGTCAAGGAAAAATGACATTGAAGGATACGATATAATACGGGCCCTTTAAATACACATTGGTGAATCAGTGTCTTGGTTAAAGGCTGGCCCAAAATAATTATGAATTTGTTGGATTACTTGAAGACCTCGATTTATCATAACACCTAGTAACTCACCCGGAGCTGTGATTGGTCACCCTGTCAGAAACACTGTGATTGATTAGAGTATTGTTTGCATACTGCACAGACTAACAAATATTAGATAATATACTGTGCAGCCCTAGTACTGTGCTATAAGAATGTAAACACATGGCAATTCCAAGGCAAACTTAATCTTATCAGGGACAACAGAGAGCAGCAGGTGTTGAGATGTGATTGGGGTGTTATTATTTGTAGTAAGTTCTGCACCTGTTTAAGGGAGTCTCCATATAGATCTCTGATGTACTCCAGGTAGGTGGTGGTCCACTCCAGAGTCGTGGCTTTATCGGTTTCAGCACTGCAGAACGGCACCAACAGTTTCAGCTCATCACAGCTCAGCTTGATTCTCTTCCTGTAGATCAGCAAGGTTTATGGTTCAAATCAGCAGGCCACATGAATGTGATGACGTTTGAAGATACGGTTCAGCAAAAAACACAATTTACATAACAGATTCACTTAAATGGGTTCTTTCACTACATGACTAACTGTTCTCAAGATTCAAAATCCAAGACTATTTATCCCTGGAAAGTTTATGGTGAATTTATTTTGACTTTTATACTACATTTTCTATTGTTTCTTCTCTGTGTGTCTGTGCAGTTGTAACATAAGCAATTTCCTCCAGCATCAATAAAGTTTACTGATTTTGATTCTGATTTGTCACACAGGTTATGCAGTCACCTGTACATCTAGATCACTTTTGGACTATGCAATGAAAAAGAAACAAGAAGAAAAAAAAAACGAATAAAAATGCACAAAGTGGCAGCGTGCTTGAGATGAATCAACTGCAAGAGACACTGAATACTGAACACTGAATGCTGGTGGCCTAGTGGTTAGGGCATTCATCCTGTGACCAGAAGGTCCAGGTTCGATTCCCAAGACTGCTAGGCACCACTGAGGTACCCTGAGCAAGGAACCGTCCCACACACTGCTCCCCAGACGCTGTGTTCCTGGCTCCTCCCTGCTTCACTTGGTGAATGGGTTAAAGGTTGAATTGTGTGCTGTGGTGTGTTCATGTATGACAGAATGGTCACTTTCACTTTATATTATATAAAGAGAAATGTGAGTGACTGATTTTAAAGATTATACACAGCAGCATGACACTGAAGCATATGAAGTGTAAAATTAGTAGCATGTAAGAAGCATGTCCAGACTTAAGAAGAACATGATTTAAGATGCGAGACGTTTGGTGGGGTCAGAGGGGTCTATAAACATGCACTGAAGTGTGATGAACTGGTGGTCATAGACTGTCATTATTTGCTGGTGATGTTAGTCTAAAAAAACTTGTTGACTGTATTTGAAAATATTTGTAAATGTGATTTTTTTTTTTAATCAAACCTTAACTTCAGTGCACAATAAAACACTTGCTAAAAGGAATCATTTCTATTGGGCAAAGAAAAGCTGAACAGCTACATTTGTAAATTTAGGAAGATTTAACTGTTGTATCATGAACAGAACTGTTGTATTATTAATTTAACTGGTGTATTATGTGGGAAAAAATGCAGGAGTCCAGGAAGAGGACGGTGTTTAAGACATTTTGAACCTCGCTGTGTTATGGTACCTGCGGTCTCTTTCCTTGCTGTTATGTCTCTCCCTTCGGAGTTTAAACTCCGGTCCTGTCCTTTTGCCCCGTTTACCAAGTGCCATCCGGGTCCCTGGACCAAGGAAAATGTTTGGGTCTTGTAGCTGCAGAACTCCATTCATCCTGGGGGGCTTCGCCAGAGAAGCAGGCATCTCTTCTGCTTCACCTTTTTGTACAACATATACAAGATGACTTTATTGTCACTGTACAATTACAAAGAGAAGAATCTGGAGCAAGCCAGCAGATAATAATAATATTAAGAAAGACAGAATAAATAACAGTAACATAAAACAACAGAACTATAGTGAAAACATATACAGAACATTTATATACACATAGATTATATGCTCAGTAGTTAAATAAAGTGTTGTTATGAATGCAAAATACAAAAAAGAAAAAGATTAGTGTGGGGGTAAATATATATCCAGTGAGAGAATGAGAATGTGTTTATTAACAGAGAGAGAAAAGGTCTAGTCTGGCGGGACCTTAAAGGTCTGATGGGACATTAAAGTACTGCTGCAGTAACAGCACAACACAAATAAATAAAACCTAAATCAGAAAATCTGATTTACATTTGTGTACAGAAGTACAGAGCTGTGCCTGCAGAAATATATGTATGTATGTATATAATAAAAGGTGAGAAGAAAATTGAGATAAGATAGAAGTGCACAAGAAATCCTGTTGAACTTTTTTCATTTATATCATTCATATCATCTTATTTTTTTACTTTGTTTGAAATTCTGAAGAGTAAAATATAATTATTTGTATCAACAAAAGTTGAGTGTGTTAAGACTGTACAGATATATATGTAAATAATAAATAACTAATGCATGTATACACAAGTTTTGCAAGGCCACAGAGAACACACATATAAGAGAACAACACACTCTTATATGGATTATGGAGAAATGCTGACCAGAGATGAAGAGATACTATTTATAGAATTAAACTCGATTATGAAAGTATTCCTATAATGGAGCTTTAATGAACACCCACTCTCCAGTTTGATGCCTCCTTGTCCGCTGGCTTCCTCGGTGCGGATCACGTACGGAGCTCTTAACACAAAGTCTGCCGTCCTTTCTGGTCTGTAACTGAGTGTAAAGTTCTTGGGCAGGATCACCTCTGGATGTTTGTTGGCCTCCGACAGGTGATTCAGACCCTAGAATAAAAGGAAGACTTGAAATGAGGGCTTCAGTGATCCAGAACACACCTCACAGCGATCAAAACACATTTACAGTTATGCCATTTAGCAGACACTTTTATCCAAAGCGACTTCCAGAGGCAGGTATCCTACCCACTAAAACTCCCACCTACTAACGTGTGAGCCACAACTGTTTGGCTGGATCAGGATCAGAGGAGACTCAGATTTCACCAAGGCTGGATTAGATACAGCAGTGACATACCGACAGTGATTTATTTACTGTTTTTATATTTGACATTTATATATTTATCACATTCCTGAATACCTGAATGCAGGTGTTCAAGAAAGACCCTCCATGTGGATAAGAACAGTCTGCTGGAGCCATATTCTCAGCCTTGGGCCAGTTTTCAGACTGAGACAGCAATTCTATTCCCTGCGTGTCCTTCGGCTGACGAAACATCGACAAAAACCTGAGAAACGCAGGAGGAGGTATTACCGTTAGGAAAAAGAAAGAGAAACACTGCTCAACATACTTTGTTGTTTAATATTCTGCTGCATCCCTACTAGCCACAAGCCAGCAAGCTAAAACAACAGAATGTGATTTAATCTTATTAAATCAAACCAACAGTTCAATCAGCAAAACCTTCTTTTCACTTTTACTCAGATGATTAAGACTTTAAATTTACATTGCGTGACCTTTTCGTGCAAAATGAAGACTAAAAGCACACAATATCAGTATTGCAATTTTACTGCTGTGATGCCTTTCAAGATAATAAAGGGCTCATATCATTTTTTTTATTAAAAAAAATGAAAGTCTGTAAATATTGTTTCTCTAAAGCAGTTTTGTGATATCAATAGCATATTTAAATATTTGCCCATATTCAGCCTACAGTAGTTTAGCCCCATCTATTCATCAACCAATTCGCAAACACCTTTAATGGCTGAAAAATAGACTTTTGTTGGATTAGTCAGAACAATCAGTAACTCACCTGGAGCTATAATTGGTTAGAGGTTCATTTGCATACTGCAGCCTTCTGTGATATCAGTATTGCAGAGACTGACATTGTGATAATAATATATTGTGCAGTCCTACCCTAGTGTTTGGTTTCACTTGTGTACAGGTCAATTTGGTTTTTTTTAGTACAGTAAATCTCCGCTTAATCGCGGTTCAGTAATAATTGTTTGCAGAAAGTGCCGCACATTCACGCATTTGAGGCATATTTAGTGTTTGCACTATAAAATTTTTTGGGGCATTTTTTAAACATATCACAAATTCGCATTTTTGCATTATATGCGGGTGCTCTTGGAATATAACCCCCACGATTGTGGGGGGTTTACTGTATTTCCTATGTATAATTTAAATAGTTTATTGCTGCTTACTTCTTAGTCTCTACAGGACTGACGGATCCAATCAACATCTCGTTGTACTTGTACAGCGACAATAAAGTGTATCTTGTGGTTTCTGACTCTGTATTGTGTTTATCTACAAACTAAACTAACTAAACTGTGGACTAAACACGCACTTGCTGGGACACACTTCTGTACACAACAGTCATTCAGTGTGTCAGTGTGCCTTGCAGCTCCAGGGCAAAACTACAGAAGTGAACATAATAAGATGTCTTGGCTATTTTGGTAAACCCTCACTTTAAAAATGCACGTTAACAGCAGTGAAACCGCAGAGTGGACGTACGTGTTCAGAACCTGTGGTTCCTGCCTAGTTTTGTTGCAGGGGCTGCAAGTGAACCTCTTCTCAAGACACACACGTGCAGGCGGGTCAAGTCTGGGCTGGAGTGGAGGTCCCGCTCTGTGAGCAGAGGGGTCCACCCTGCAATCTGTGGCATATTCTACCATCGCTAGCACAGAGTATGGCACCTCCACACAGCCGATTGGTGTCTTTTCCCCATCGGTAACGCTGCTCCCTGGATCACTGCAAGCTTTAATCACCAGGTCCTTCAACTCCTGATGGTCAGCAGGGTGAAGGGTGTGCTGCTGGTCTACAGACAAGGTGGACAGGTCATCACCTCCCCTGGAAGGGGGTGAAGCTGGGCTGCAATTTTTGGCCTCATGGTTGCTGGAAAGATGAGAACTCTTAACCTGTAAAATGAAATCTACTGTTATGAACCTGCTGCCAATAAATAAACCTGGTAAAGTGAGCCTGGAAGGGAACAAAATGAAACTTTTTATAAGAACAAGCTTTAAAGGGACGGTTAGCAAAAAAAAAATCAGCCATCCACAGAGCTCCACTCCCCAGACCCCAGTTTAGTCAATACTAATACTAGAAGTCAATATTCACCCAAATCTTTTACTGTACACACAAACTCAAAACTTCTACTGCCCTTCCAATTACATCCAACTTTTCATTAAGGTGGATCAGACTTGTGGATGTGATTTGGGATACAGTATGACTTACTGTGAGCTGTGAAAATGAACCAAACACTACAGGCAGCTGTTTCAGGGCCATTTTAGAATCTATATAACAGTTCGAATACAGTATATACAGCAGTGATTTCTGATTACGCAGCACAAAATAACTTTACCCAGTACAGGATAGATGTCCTAAATAAGAGTGTATGCTTTTAAAGAGTAAATATCCTAAAAATATATCAAATATAATCTAAATGTAACAAACGTTTAGTTTGTAAATGCATAAATGTTTCAAAATGGAAACTCACCTGGAAAACAGACCATTTTTAATCTTTACAAAAAGATCAAATATAAGAAAAGAGTTAGATGTGCATTTCTAACACCACTTAAACTCACCCATGTCTATGTACAGTGGTGCGTGAGACTATGTGAGACTAATTCTCTGTCTAATATGCATCCTAATATGACCTAAAATAATTTGAAACATATAGTACTGTGCAAAAGGAACAGTTCTCCAGTTTTCCTAAAGGACTTTCAAACACACTCATATTCATCCCAATCCCTAACCTGACTGATTTCATAGGAATGTTTTTAGTTTGTTATTCCACACAGTGACCTACATATGAATCATTCAAACAGAAACAAAATATAAATTAAGGCCTGAAATAATGAAGAAACAGGTGAATGATGAATGATGTGCTGAAAGTGTGTGTACTCCACCTCCGTCATCTCCAACAGGCTGAACTCAGAGCTCAGGGCCGGGCTTTGATCACACCCGCTCTGACTGACCACGATGCTCACCTGGTCGGAGAGGAACTGTAGGGTCGAGCTTGCGATTGAAGAGGTCATTACTAAAAAGATCGCAAAAAACAGCTGGTCATTCAGCTACCTCTAACATATACAGCAGGTCTATGCAGGAAAATATGAAGACCAGGCAATATATATGGTTCTTGGCTTGCACGTATGTTTATAAAATATTTATAGAGCATTTTATTAATAAAATTAAAGTGTTTGGGTAGCCTATTTGGGTGCATATTTAGGGTTTACAAAAATTGTTATTTTTAGGCATTTTTCCACTATTCGCAGGTGCTCTTGGAACGTAACCCCCACAAACGTTGGGGATTTACTGTATATAAATAGTATCAGCATATATGCGCAAATAATATTTCTATTCAAACACTAATTGTATCGTTATATATAAATAGATTTAACATATTCATATTGTCGACTGAAATATAAAGTGTTCAGTATATTTTTAATTGTATATTTACATATTGTTGTTTTATAGTGTCGTGCTTAAGAGACACCATCAGAGTGGAGTGTGTTAAGTGACAGCTATGTGTGTCATTCGTAGTGTGTCAGGCGTTATCTAGCACCTGTTTCCCACTCCGAGTTCTGAGGCCGTTCTTTAAATTTTGGGTGAAAAAGTAAATGTGAAACAAAATTAGACCACGTTAACACCGACTACATCCCAAACCACCCATTACTGCCTCAGAGTTTATGATGAAATCTCCATCCCGTCTAACGCGCCAGTCACGATTCTGTCAGAGACCTTTTAATTATCGACAAACCTGTCCGTTTTTCCACATTTACAGAATTTGTTTACTCACCAGCTCGACCCTGTTTCATTATTACACAGTCTGAACCGTTTTTAAATCCATAACTGGTCGATGTGAACCTGAGGGGAGAAGCTAACCGGCTAACTGCACTCAAACACACTTATCTCCCAAAAACAGAAGAGGAATTAGTTTACACACCTGTGGAAACATGGACAGATAACGTGTCTCTGTGAAACAGCTCGACAAGGTAACATAAAAATTTTGTTTAATGAATAACTATCTCAACTCTAAAACTATAATAATAATGCGCAGGTGACCGGTTGCCAGATGCCTCCGAAAAATCTTTGAAGCAAAACACCTATTTTTGAAACGTCAATTGTTCTGTAAATTATCCGCGATGAGACCTCACTGCTCCGTTATTGATTATATAAAATGTTATTATATACGTATATATACATTGTTTATAACATTTTTGGTGGTATTTTTACATCTGTCATGTTTTCCGGATCAGTGATACAGATCTAAAGCGGTCTAGTTTATAACGGTAGTTGTAGGGTTGCCAGATTGTACAGGATGGTTCCCCTGCTGCAGAAAAATCATACAAAGATTAAACATATGATCAAAAGTGTTTTATTAAAGGTGTTATAGGTGACTATTCCAGTTGTTCATGAAAGTTTCTAAAGGGATCTAAAGGTATTCTACAGGAATCTAAATGCACAACAGACAGAATAAATGATACAAAAAAGGAAGTGTTATCCATTATCTGGCCCAGGTGGTTCCCAACCTTTTTTCCCTGAAGCCCCACTTTGCCAGTGTCCAAGACAAGCCAGGCCCCCCAAACCCAACTCCTACCCGCATAAACAGAATAAAGTGATTAATTATGAACTTTTATTTGCAAAAAAAATTGTTCTTATACTCTTACACACACACACACACACACAAACACACACCTTTACATTTCTCAGACTTTAGGATATAATGAATTTGATGTGTACAAATTTTGGTAACCATAGTGCAGAAAGAATTGTGCGCACCCCCTGCGATCTCTAGCGCCCCCCTAAGGGGTGCCCGGACCCCAGGTTGGGAACCACTGATCTGGCCTGTAAAAGGAAAGCTGTAGGTTTAGTGATTTTTAAATAAACATTAACCTCTTCAAGGTCATTTCCCAGTCCAAAGTAATTTAAAGGGGCATTTTTGAGTAAAACTGAGTTTTCCTGTTTTTTTTATTAAAAGCATTCAGTGTGAACCGTGACTGAACCGTATATTCCCACAGCCGTATACAGACAAAAACAGCCCATACTTGTCGTGAAAACCACTTAAAAACCACCTATCAGAAGAAATATTGTTACTATATCACTCCTAATGTTATGGCAAAAGAAACAGCTTTTTTAAATCTGAGAGATAAAGAGGCTGGAAATGATGTAAAAATAATTCATGTTTTTGTTAAATGAACCCATTTGAACATCATAAGTGGAGCAGTTTTTAAACAAAACTGCAGGATATTTAGATGTAGACCGTCTTAAAATAACACAGACAGAGTTTTATATTTTCATTATTTAATTAAGAAACCTCCACTAGACTGGTTTTCCTTTAAGCCTCAACTGAGGTTTATTACAGGTCATCTGTAGAAAACAGCATATAATACATGTACAAACTCAAATATACACAAGAATTTACAGCTCTGGATAGCATCTTCAGCTTCATCAGCTTCATAATCTAAAAAGATTTTATGAGAACCAGTGTTTTTTTTTCCCCAGAGAAAAGTACAGAGTCTGTAAGACTTGGCTAAAAAAAACATCTTCACTGTGAAAACCCACAACACAGTTTACTCCTCTCATCCTGCAAAGCACTGCTGCCCTTACTCTGACATTTACAGAAACTTTACAGAAACCTTCACAGAAACTACCATCTGAAACAAAAAATACTGAAAAATATGGGAACTATTAAAGTGATATGCTGCAGACACTTCAGTTTAGGGACCAGATGGTCTTATTTACATGAACCTTACATTATAGCTCCAGCTGATTAGTGCCGTTCTCCTTCTTGATCGCTGTAGTTTCATGAAATCAAAAAATGTATCTCCCTAAAGGCAATCAGAGTCTTATCAGGTCTCTGTTAAAACTAAGATCTGGGTTCCATGGTCATAAAGGTTTTGGATTTGTATCCGCGCTTCTCTCTGGGTTCTCATCCCTCGCGGTTTTTCCATCAGCCTCTCTGCATTCTCTTATCCTCTGCCTTCGTGCCGCTTGGTTTCTGCCCTCCCTCTTCCTCTGCCTCTTTCGCGATGATTTTCCTGCTTTCACAGGACTACTGTCCTGACTGCTGCTGTCCTCCCGTCGATTTACAAGATCTTCTCTCAGTCTCTCCTGAATAAGACTCTGAGGGTTTTCTCGTTGTGGACGGTTGCAATTGTCAACAAAGCGCCCGGGTTTCATCCTTGTGGGGGCTCTGGCAGGAGAGCCCAGTCGGCTGTGTTCGGTATAAGGCTTTTGCATTCTAGGGTTAGCCAGTATAATTGGGCCACCAGGGGGCGTTGGGAGCAAAGGACCTGACAGTCGCAAAGGGCGAACATCTGGCTCTCTTGATGGACTATCAAATCGGACTTGTGGTTTAACCAGCTGTGGTGGTCTTTGTAAATGTGTAGAGGTTGGGGCCATCTTGCTTTGAAAACGTGGCATTCCCTGGCCCTGAAAACGAGGAGATGGGGCCCTTTGGCCTCTGAAGTTGTGAACTGAGTTAAAGCGTGGGCCTTTCATTTGAGTAGCACTCAGACACTCAGCTTCCTCATTGTGGTTCTCTTGTTCTCCAAACTCGTTAAACTGTTGAAGTCTTCTTGTGTCTAAATCCATTTCAGGAAACTGAGGTCCTTCAGACTGGCTGTGCGCTCGCATTCGTACTCCACATCTTTCTTGTGGATGTGAAAAAACTTTATTGGCGGAATTCTGGTAGTGACTTTTTGACTCCTCTGAATACGGACGTGGAGCAGGCCGTCCAGTTTCTTTGGTACGTTGCATTGAAAAACCTCGGGTATTTTCTGTCTCATCAAATGGATGGGTTGGAGCACAATCTTCAGAGCCATGAAAATCTGGTGGCAGTGGGTCTGTGTCTTCCTTCTCCTCCTCATCAAGCTGGTGAGGTGGATCATGCACTCTAACATCTTGCTGAAAATCAAAGTGCTCTCTGTTGAATTGGTGAGGTGCACTATGCCCCCTGGGGTCATGATGCCCCTCTAAATGAGGTGGTTTTGAGTCTCTTTTGTCAAATTGTTGTTGAGGTGGTCCTCTGACATTAAACAGGCCTCTTGGTCCTTCATGTCTTGGCTGGCACGGAACACTGTGTCTGGCCATAACAAGCTGAGAATGAGATGGCCCTGGTCTAGATCCAGAAAACGAGCCCCTTGGCCCAATTTTTTGAGGTCCATTCCCAGGTCCTGGAAAACGACCCCTAAATCCTGAGTTCAAGGGACCCAAACCGGAGTCTGGGTTTGGGTTCCTTGGTCCAAAGGCATGAGGCTCAGAGTTTTCAAAAATTCCAGGTACTGAAGATGGGCTCCTTGGTCCAAGATTTGGAGATGGTTCAAAATCATTAAATATCCTTTGTCTTGGATGTGCACCCTGTATATCAAAGTTCTGACCAGGTCCACAGTTTTCAAATCTCTCAGGGTGGTGAGATCTGGGCATCCTAGGCCTCATAGCTGCAGGACCTCTTGGTGCCATCAAAGAGGGTGGTCCTCTTGGACCATGAGGCCTAGGATGTAGGGCTCTCCACGCTTCACCAGGAGCCCTGAGTTTAAACTGCTCTCTAGGATTTCTAGGCATGTCCTCCTGTGATACATCAGCTCCTACCCCGGAGTATGCCCTTTGAGGTATGTGATCCCTGTGATGGAACTTGTCATTCTCATCCACTGGAAATCTATGATTTTGAGGTGGGTTGTTTTTCAAATCTATCTGTTCAGCTTCAGGGTTAAGAAAATCATCATCTTGTATGTGGGGAGGCCTGCGTGGCAGATGTCTCTGGTGGCCTGACTCTGCCTCATCCTCTGGAAAATGACCTAAATACCGCTCAGCATCATGATGCAACTCTTCAGTTTCATCCACATACATTTGACTCTCTGGGAGGTTATGGACAGTCTCACGTGGTGTAAAGTCTCTCCCCTGCATGTGAGGTGGCCTTTGTAGATGGCTTCTTGGCTTAGATTGGTTACTTCTGTATTGTGCAAAATCATTATTCTGATCCATTTGTTGAGCGTCATCCTCTGGAAAGTTACTTCTGTGTCCTGAAGATGGATGTCTTGCTGAGGTTTCCCTGTTAAAACATTGATCAGGCTCACCAGAAAAATGTCCGCTCTGCATATTAGGACGTTCAGATACTAATTTGTTTCCGGAATAGCGCTGGTCATACTCCGAGAAATCTTCCCGTCTTTGGAGTTTCTTTTGAGGCAGTGGCTTTCTCTGATTAACCTCACGGTCAGAAGAATGTAGTGAGCTAAAGGCCTGTTCATTTCTTTGACAACTGAAAACATTCTCATCATGTACATTACTCCTCCGATCATAGAACAGGTCATCCTTATTTTTCACCATTAGAGTGCAATCAGATCGAGGTTGATTTCTGTGATAGAATCTATCGCACTGATCCTGTGGGGATTCTTTCCTTTGCAATGGATTTTTCCCAGCAGGATGAGATTTGTTTTCATGATGCTGGACAGGTTGTGATGCTTTACCACTATGAAATGACTGAGGTCCTATTGAAAGTACACCTGCCTGAGGATTTGCAAGAATACCTCTATCCCTCGGCAGAGGCAATTCAGAAAGACAGATGTTATCCTTCAGTACTTCTGACCCATCTCTGGTTTGATCCTTTGCTTCCAGGTCTTTATCTGAATAGTGCCTTTGTGCTAAGAGAGAGTCTGGTACAGGCTTATTTTCAATGGCAGGCTGTGAGAAATTGCCCCTCTGCATTGGATTTGACCTTCCTTGTAAATGCTCCTTTTGAGATAACTGATCACATAGAGAAAAAGTACCATCAGGTGGGTCAAGCAATTGTCCTTTTTGGCTGGTCTGGTTATTGTCAGTTTCTGTAAAACTTCCCTTCAGCATATTTGTAACATTTTTGTTACCATCCTTAAAGACCTCATTTTGTAATTTATCACTTTGAATTTGAGGTTGCCCTGAGGCTACTTGGTCCATACTTTGTGCCTGATCAGCATTGTGGACAAATTCCAACGTGTTCTTTGAAGGCGAAGGGTCTCTCTGACAGGACTCATCATTCTTGAGTTGCACAGATTTTCCACTCTGATCTGAGCGTGACCTTGATGAGGGCCGGTCTCTCCTACTACTATGTCTTGACGATGTACTTCTGTGATGGTGCCAGTCTCTCTGCCTAGATGACACTCTTTCTTCTTTGTGACGTCGACTACGACTCGACTGTCTAGAAGATCGATCTGGAGAATGTCTACTTCTTCTGTGGTATCTGTCTGCCTCATTTCTAGAGACACGGGAAGATCTTTCATCATGGCGCAACTTACGGTCATGTTTTAATCTCCTTTTAGGTGAACTGAGATCATCCCATTTGGATGATCGACTTTGTCTTGTTTTTTCTGAAGCCTTCAGGTGTGAATGAGAGTGCTGACTGTTCTCATTACCAGATGATGTATAGGCACCTTCTTCCAGTTCAGATGGACTCAGGAGTGTGCTGGCTTGAAAATGCAACTCTTTTTTATCAATATTGGATGATTTTGTGTCAGCTGATGTTACTGATGGAATTTCTGAATCTTTCTTGACCATGTGCTCTTGCTCAGGCTTGGACAGATCTTGCAAGTCTGATTGGTTTGAAGGTGCCAAAAAAGTTGCCCGAGTCAGTGCTTGGTTAGAACTTGAAGAATTTTCTTTGCCATTATTTAAAATGTCACCAACAGCATCCTCCCTTAAGTTCCTGCACTGCCTAGGATCTCTGCTTGGATTAATGGTTGGAACAGTGAGTGTCTTTTCTGTTTCCTCCTCTGGATCCCTGCCAAAACATGGTGGCGGGGACATAAGAGCTTCAGAGACAGAAAAATGGGCCATTGAAACACCAACAGCTGCCCTCTGTAGACGCAATGCCTCCTCCTGCTCCTTTAGCTGACGCTTCTGTTCCTCTATCTGTCTGTTCAACTCCTCCAGCATCTTCTGCTGCTCAGACAATGACACAGTTGATGTTGCTTCATACTGAGAGTTGGAGGGTTTATTATCTGCTAGATAGGTCTGCATCTCCTCAAAAACTGTTTCATCTTCAGGATCATAGGCTATGTCTCTGTTTATTGCAGAAGTGTTTACTGATTCCTTCGTCTGAAAAGATTTCGAAGCGTTAGTTGAGGTATCCACTTTCTTTCCCAAGTTATATTCCTCCTCTGGATCATAAGGTCTATCATCGTCAGTAACCTCATTAGCAGCAGCAGCAGAGGCAGTGAGGGTATGAGTTTCTGACATTTCAGTGAGGCTTGAGGTAGTGACATTTTGATATCCAATACCTGGATCATACTCTTCCTCAGGATCATAAGGTCTATCGTTATCATCTAATTCTGTTATCTCCACTGTTGTGTTTTTTGGAGTCTGCTGGTACTGCTGAACAATTGGGTCAATGGCTGGAGCAGATGCCGAAGGTTCTTTGACTGCTGAAGGACCTGGTTCACAGGTATCCACTGGGACAACTGAGTCTTGTCTCTTTTTACCAAACAGTGTATTAAGAATGGTCTGCAGAGGTGTAGTGCTAGAAGAGGGGCATGTGAGAGATGGTCCTGGATGATTGGAGGTGGTGAACTTTGTGGTACAAGCACTGACAGAACTTGGAAGATTTCCTATAGAAAGAATATTGGAAAGTAGAGATGGATTAGACGCAGAGCTTGAATTGGGGGATGCTGAATCTGGAGATCCAGGAGGTGATGAAGATACAGGAGGAGCTGTGTTGATTGGTAGTCCTGGATTATAAGGCTCACTTTCATCTGGGTTAACATCAGGAACTGCTCGTGAAACGGGAAGGGTTACCCCTTGTGGATCCAAAGGGGTCTGCATTCTTGGTCTTTTTTCATCAGTTTCTTGTGTTACTGTTCCAAGACGCTTCAGTTTCTGACAAATTGCCAAGCCAATCAGAAGATTGGGGTGTTGCTCTTCAAGCCCTAAAAATGAAATAGGAAAAGGAAATCAGTGCAGCATCTGATTAGACACATAGATACCAATTATATCACAGTAAAATTTAACATATTTACCTGGTCCATCCAGTGGCAACAGCATTGAGGGAATGGACTCTTTTGCACACAGAGGAATGAGATAAAGGTCTTTGATATTGTTGCAAATATTGGAAACTACCCCAAATCGCCTGCGACTATTGAAGTAAGAAAACAGGGACACATATGCAACCTCCTCTTCATCTGTTGCGGGATGAAAGCGAATCAAGGACATTTCCTGGATAAAAACAATACAAATGAGAATGAATAGTAAAAAAGAAAATAAGCCTTTTATACTAGCAGCAAGTATTTACACTTGGTGGACATTTCAGCAGTGTGTTGATGAAAGTACCTTTGTCACAGACGTCTTAACTTTCTCAACGTATTCCCAGACTGTCTGTGGTAAAATTCTGCCGCCAATGTGAACTGTATCTGGTAAGTCCTGAAAGGGAAAACAATGTAAGTTTTCAAAATAATTTAATTATTATCACCTAAAGACATGTGAGCTATATATATATATATATATATACAGTGAGCCTTGAAATTATTCATACCCCAGGCAAATTTTTACTTAAAGTTGATTTTATTCAACCAGCAAGTCATATTTAGACGGGAAATGACATAGGTGTATGCAAAAACTTAATACAATGATGCACTAAAGACATCATTGAGAAAAAAAACATTTCTTAGCTTTTATGTACAATTATGCAAAAAGTGGCATGTCCAAAAGTATTCATACCCTTCCTCAATAATCAATAGAAAAGC
>JBBJLR010000139.1:26673442-26712714 GCA_037577145.1 Brachypetersius gabonensis
CAAACACACACACACACACACACGCACACACACACAAACACACACACACACACACACACACACACATTAGTATTACTACATTTGTGAGCTTAATCTCAGTAACCAAAAGTCATTTATCTGCCCTTTTTGTTTTTCCTGAAAATGTTCAGGAACTAAAGAATGTTTTTGCTTCGAATTTGTGGTTAGACACAGCACTTGTGGGGACAAACAAAATGCCCCCGTTTATACAGATTTTCTATTATCATGAGGATGTTTGGTGCTCACAACAGGATAAATACACACAGAAACGCACACACACTGTTCTATCTTGCTGGTGAGGCCTGTAGGAGTTCATTCAGCTCCAGACCACAGTAAACATTCACTTCTCTATTGTCATGTGCATGTGTGGCCATTTCTATTCTTTTTTCTGATTTAATGTCTAAGTAACTAGACCATGTTTTTAAACATTGCCATTTCACTGAAAAATGTTATTTCCCTCACTTTTTTGAAACTGAAACCTTTAAAGCTTCAAAACACTCCACTACATTTGCATATATCAGCCGAATCAGCCTCCAGCAGTATAGCTCCATACATTTATGCTGGGGTTACAGGGAGAGATTTCACAGCTTTTGTGAAGGAGTCCCAGCTGGTCAGAGCGGAGGTCACTTACATACAATCCTATGCAAACATTTTAAGCAACTCTCATTTCCTTATAATTTGCTTTGAGTCACATTGTTGATGCAAAAATACTCCTTTCTGCCTGACTGTCTTATCTTCGGCATATAGTAGATTAAATGAAAGAAACCTGTGACAGGCTGCAAAGTGCCTGAAGATACAAGGAGCCTAGATAAAGGAGTTCCAACCACTCAGCATTCAGCACCACCAGTATACTGATCACCGTCTGATCATCTGGAATCATCTGCACCTGTTTCTGTACTGGTTCAAGACTTCAGTCAGATGCGTTTTTTTTTTTTGTTTGAATGATTTATACTCAGGTCACTGTGTGTCTTAACAAACAAAAACATTCCTCTGAAACTAGACTTCAGGAATTCTGGAGAACTGCTCCTCAAATCTACATTAAAAATACAAGAAAGTCTGGATCTTTGGAGGCAAAAGTATAAACCACATATTTGGTTCTGCGACATAAAGTGAAAGAAAGACTCCGCTCTGTTTACACTAAAGGTTGTTCTGTTGCTTGCCTGTAATGCCCTGATTGGCTGAATGCATTTGTTCTGTGAGACAAATAGAGCCTGTTGTGGGAAAACATTTAACATTGCTTTTTCACAGACATTCATGTGGACAAGTATCCATTCAAGGGAAAATCGCTTTCAACAAATTAATTTCCAAGGAGGTCAAAATATGAGCATGTAGATTCGTTTAGAACTTTGAACAGAGATTGGTTGATCTGTGAGGCCTGACTGGCTGAAAGGAGGCATCTCGACCATCAGCAAACGAGGACAGTCCTGGTCTGCGTTAGTTTCAGTGATAGAGAATCGGCACAAGTGCAGCTGCATGATAAACAGAAGAGCAGCGCTGTAGGCCTCCGAGCTCTGACCTCATTCTTATCACAAAACAACAGTCCCACAGAGAGAGAAAGCAAGAGAGAGAGAGAGACAGAAAGAAAAAAGTACAGGAGAAGGAGAGTAAGGAGGGAGAAGGTGGAAAGGGAGAAAAAGAGAGTAAGACATAAGTAAGGAAGATTGTGACTATGAAAGGAGGGGAAGACAGAGAGAGAGAAAGAGAGAGTAGAAGGAGAGAGGCAAAAGAAAGAGAAGGGAGGGGGAAAAGACAGAAAGGGAGAGCAGAGAGAGGACATTATTATTACTATTATTATTACTACTACTACAATAATTATAATTACTGTATTTTTATGATAATTATTGTTTTGGTTATTTATAAATGTACATTTCTCAGGCCACACACTTGAGGTTGCCTCGCAACCCTCGCAACAGGACGAGAGATGAGAATGAGAAGATTCTCAGAGAGAGACGGCACTTTCATCTACAGACAAAAACAGGAAGAGAACCGGACCGACTTAAAGACTCCAGACAGAACACATAATGCCACCTAAAGAATGTGGCATTACGGGCTCTGTGTGTCTCATATACGTCTTCTGAAGTTCTACATTACAAGAATTTTCTAGGATTTTTCAACCTGTTTGGGTGATCACTGATAATATTACATATTAATACTTTATTTGATAAAAGTATAATAAATACTTCAAGTATAATAAATACTTCACTTGAAAACATGTCTATAAACAGATTGAATAATCCTATAATACTCTTGTGTCTAACTTATAATGGGAAATATTAGATATACCTTCAGATGATTTTCCTCAAAACTCCAACCAGGCTAAAGTACATTAAAGAGTCAAAAAATTCTGTTAAGACTTGGTAGGTAAACATTGTTAAAGCACAAAATAAAAGCACTGTTGAATGTATCTGTTTTTGGGAAAAGCATCACACTGGCATATAGCCCCACCTGTTATAAGGAGTGTTTACAGTCTGGCCAATCAATACAGAAGTAATTTATGTTAGGTCTTTAGAGCACAAACAACCTGTTTAATTCCATATGCCCCTATAGGTCATCCACTTGCGTCATGGATTTCCATGAGATGTTTGTGAAAACAGACCTTGTTGTGCTCACAGCGTTTGGCTATTCAGTGAAATTTAGATCATTTTCACAGATTGCAGTCCTAAACCATGTCTCCTAGTCTGCTTCATCTTAACGAAAATCTGGGTCACTTTTGATTTCTAGAGCTTCATTTTGACAATAATGCAAGTGCAAGGCGCAAATACATTTATACCATGAAATCCAGGCCTAAACCAAAAAAAGGCACTTCTGATCTTTATCTGGTCTCCTGTCCAACGTTAAATCCAACTCAAGCTGGTTTTAACTAGAGCAGTTAAAGAATAGTCGGGGGCTCTTAAGACTTTGTCAGGCCAAGGACACCGTGAAGGTAAACGATCCTCTATCCAACTCAACCAGCCATGTCTTTATTCTGTCGTGCTGGAATAGAAAAAGGTTCTTCCCCAAACTGTGAACACAAAGTTGAAGTATGGTGTTGAGCAGTTGCTTCAAACACCATTCATTAAAATATTTATTTTATTCATTAAAATAAAAAATATGTGCTGAAGCACCAGTTGCTTTAAGTTGAAGGTTGTCCTTAACTGGAAGTAAGGAGCCTAGCCTGAACCCTGAAAACCAGGAGTGTCCCAATACTTTTGTCCATATTTGAGTATTGGTTGAGGTTGAGGGCCATCAAGGTCATTACAACTACAATTCCCAGAATGCTCCGAGGCCTCTAATGCAGGTCACAAAGTGCTGGCATGAGGCATGAGGCGTCTCTCAGCTGAGCAGAGCAGGAGATAACGATCACACATTCTCACACAGCTCTGTGACCTTTCACCTACTTCCCCCACTGTCCCAGTTGAGGCAGAGGTGGCTCCCAGTCAGTCAGCCAGGGCAAATATTTGAGGTCTCTGAAGCTTTTTCAGGGCTGTAAATCTGCTGATCAGGACGTTGTGTCTCCAGCTGAGCTTTCTGCGTCCTGTAACCACAGCAACCTGTTAATAGGAACACCTTGGTTGGCTAATACCTAATGTCATGTACACACAGGCTCGGGACACGCTGTGCTGTGAACCCGATACCAGAGACGTGTTTTTATAGTACTGAAAGGTTATATACATTGACTTCTGATGGATCTCGACATCACAACAAGTTTCTGATGCTTTCTAAGAAGCAGAGTAAACGACAAGTCAAACATTTTTGCACGTCGCAGGCTTTTCCACTTGTCCATTCATTTTTGCTCATTTTCAATTCTCATTAAGCATCAGAGAGCTGCGGAGTGAACGACTATAAATGAAAATATGTCAGGTTTCCTTCATAAGATGAAAGAATCTGTCTGACATCCTATTAACTGGTAGTGCGCTCATAGAGAGTCAAATTCTAGACTGTCCTTTAACTTTAAAACTGTTTCATCACTTCTTAAACTTTCAGTGATGTTTGTCCACTTTCAGATGATTTTACTCAAAACAATTCAGTTCAAATCAGGAGAAAATACACTAAAGAGCCCAAGATCACTAGTCCGAACCCTGAAAAACAATGAGTGTCCCAATACTTTTAACCGTATAGTGTATTTTGGCCTTCCAACTTTTGAATCATGTAAAATAAAATAGAAAAGACTTTGATCTAGGGAGTCTACATCAGTGTATTAAAACTGTTGTCACTTGTTCATAATTGATTATCAATTTTTTTTAATTGTCTGCAACTTTATTAACAACACATATATACATAATTTGTAAATCAGAATCAGAATCGCATTTATTTGCCAAGTATGTGAGCGAACACATATAAGGAATTAATAATGGTGGTCTTATTGTAAAGTGGTAATGCAGCAAGTCAAACTGAGAGTGGTGCCTTCATTTAAGACCAAAGTCAAGTGTCAAGACCTTTCAAACACCTGTTTGAGAGCTATTGGCTGCTGAAATGCTGCATACAGATCGTTCTTTTGTAATTGGCTGTTTCAGGTGCCTCACCCACAGGATACAGTCCTCGTTAAAAGGCATCATAAAACGTTTTCATGCTCTAGTGAGAACAACTGCTGCCAGATCACCCTGAACATGACTTCAAAAGCTTTATAGTTATCTTAGTACAGCACAAGTACACAATGAATTGATTTGATGGCCTTACAGGACTAGAGTGTAAAGTGCTACATTCAGACCAAGACAGATCTGTTCACAGTGGTGGTGAATGGAACCAGATGTCGGCCTTTAAATACGTATTGTTGTGCCACCTGACACCTGAAACATTGTTCTACCAGAGTTTTGAGAAGTGTTAAAACTTAACCCACCAAACTCATGCATGGCGGTGGGATATATGCAGGGTTATCATCCATATTAAAACTCAGGGACATGGAGCCTAACAGGGGGTCAAAAGTGAATATGATTTGTGTCGGAGACATCTGATACCATTCACCTCCACTGAAAACCGCACAATAAACAATGCAGCACTCTGCAGCACTCTGCTAATGGTTTCAAAGGCACAGTAATGAAAATGCTCTGTTAAATTCTATTCAAGGCAAGTTTATTTTACACAGATGTCATTCAATGCACTTTACAGATATAAAATAAGCATGAAACCAGAAAAGGCCTGAAAAAGGTACACAACAAGACAAATGTGCATTTCACTAAAAAAATGCAAGAAAAATGTGAGATATGGGCCTTTTAAAAGGTTAAGCTCAAGCTCGGATTTACCAAGACGGCCTGCTTTCTGAAATAATCTCAGTGACCTTCCTCAGCAGTACCTAAGAATCGTGCTGCCCTCAGGCCAGACGCTGAGGGCCTCGTTACAGTAAGGCCTCAAGAGAGAGGAATGCTAGCTTCCAGGGTTGTGTTCCACCTGCTAACAGTAGAGGCCTGAGTCAGCTGCAGCTACAGCACTGAAAAAAAAAGCACAGACCCAGCAAAGAGGCTGTTTGAAGCTATTTATCTGTGTTCAGGAGAATGTGTTTGCTTCGAAAACACTGCATAACATTCTAATCCAAATAGACATTAATACATTTTAAAAGTTTTACAGATAAACATATATTCTTATATTCTATATACAGTAATCCCCGCGCGGGGGTTATTCACGGGGTTGCGTTCCTAGAGCATCCGCATATAGTGAAAAACTGTTGTGTTTTGCTTTTTAAAAAATGCCTAAAAATGCCTGTTTATATATGCTTAAATATGCACCCAAATATAGAAAAGTTAATTTCATTTTATACTCAGTTAAATACATTACGCTTAACGAAAATGTAAAGATAAGGAGAGAGAGAGACGCAGCAGAACGCTCGCCCGGTGAGAGAGAGGGAGAGTGTAAGAATGAGAGAGAGAGAAAGAGAGAAATAGAGAGAGACGGCGTGCCGCAGAACGCTCGCCCAGTGAGAGAGAAGGAGACAGAGAGAGAGAGAGAGAAACGGCACGCAGCAGAACTCTTGCCCGGAGAGAGAGAGAGTGTAAGAATGAGAGAGAGAGAGAGAGAGAGAGAGAGAGAGAGAGTGCAGCAGAACGCTTGCTCAGTTAGAGAGAGAGCGAGAGAGAGACGGCGCAAAGCAGAGGGGCGTGTGTGTGCGTGTGTGTGTGGTTGAAGGAGAGAGAGAGGAGGGAGGTTTATCGTAGTTTCGAGCGGCGTGAGTTGTGGCCGAAACAATTCTGTTGTCAAACAGAATACAACAATATATATATTGTATTAAATGAGCTATTACTTTTTTTTATCATATTTTTTTCATACTTAATATTCTTTTTTTCTCTGGAAAATGCACATTCACTTCCCAGTTCAATACCGTTAAATATCTTTGTAGTTATAGTAATGTTAATTTTTGTATTTATTATATCATCAGGGTTTTGGTGGCCTAAGACGTGATCATGTTGGTTCATGTCAAGTCTCCGCCAGGCTGTTTTGGTGTTAATTTCTGTGTCCTGTGACATCTTGTTTCCAACAAGACAAACCACAGTGAGAGGTGGAAGGTGTGATCACGCGCCTAGGTGTGTTCAGGCACGAATTTGTATTGACAACAACATACACCTTAGGTGGAAGGCTTTTCACGGTGGATTCCTTGCTGGGTGTATCATGGCCCAACAAGGAGTACCACATTCAATAACATCACACATAATACAATCTGTGGGCCTGTTGCATCAGCCTGAGCAGTCCTTCAGGGAAATCAAATCATTCACAGTATAAACACAGACCACAAATTCAGCTATGATAATGTACATTGAAAATGGAGTACATAGTCAAAACAGTTGTGCTGACCACCCTGATTGCCTAAAATGTGTCCACACTTTAGTCAGTGTTTATAACAGTGTGTCGTTCAGTATCAGAAACCCCATAAACAGGTCCATTAGAGATTTAACTTCAGTAGCACCGTAGAGAGAGGTATAGGCTTCTATTGCTATCATGTTGTCATAAGTGGCCCAGGTCACCTTCAGTTGTGGTCTGAGAGATCGGATCACAGTGTGTCCTCAAAGTGTCCTCCGTTACACGCATTAACGTCTTGGGTAATCTCATCATTCTAGACTCGCTTCTGTGGTTTCTGATACTGTAAGCGCCCTGGCATTAACACTGGGAGATCCAGTCACATATTTGAAAACCAAATACAATAATGGAATAAAATAACAAAAAATAAAATAAAACAAACAAACAAAAATTTTTAGATAAGACCAGTGTGGTGCAGTGATTAGAAAATGCAGTGTGAAGGCAGTTAGAAATTAAGAGTATAAACTGGTTAAGAGTTTCAGAAAGTCCTGCTGTGGCATCCATCTTGCTGGTAACTCTCTGGAGCCAAAAGCAGATTTTCCCAGTTCAGTAAAAATATCTGGGAAATAAAAGCTGACTCATCTGTTCACTCTTGTGAATAGTCTGTTACAAATTAACACACTGTATCACTCAATCAGATGAAACCTTCATGCAACTGACTGTCCTGCCTGACTCAGTCTATCTGCCTGTTTCATCAGACACCGCAGGGCTGCTATTCACAAACATTACATTTACATAACTTTCCCTTTGACCCGAATGCAGCGGAGCAGGTCAGCCGAGACAAGTTTGGATTGGTCTGGAGCTAGAGTGCTGAGTTAAAGTGTAATTTCTTCGCATTTCAATCCCAAAGATCCAGACTTTTAATGTATTTTTAATGTAGTCTTGAGAAACAGTTCTCTAGGCTTCCTGAAGGACTTTCAAAAATTCTTATGTTCTGTCCAGTCCCTGAACCTGACTGGTTTCAGAGGAATGTTTTCATTCAGGCAGAACAAAGCAGATCTAACTTAAGGTCTCAATCAGTGAAGAAACAGGTGCAGATGATTCCAGATGATCAGGCGGTGATCAGTATACTGGTGGTGCTGAATGCTGAGTTGTTGGAACACCTTTATCCAGGTTCCTTCTATCTTTAGGCACTTTGCATCCTGTCACAGTAAAACATTTGTTCTCATTTCTTTCATTTAATCTACTCAAAGACAATTTGACAGGTATTAAAAAGCATTTATGCACCGGTTATTCAAAGCAAAATCTAAAGAAATGGGGGCCTCAAGACATACACAGTACTGTATGAGGCTGATGTAATTTACAGTAATGGAAGCCTCAGCAATTAGCATGATGCTGTTGCGTTTTCCTCGGAGGTGCTCAGTAATCTGTAATAAACCCTTTTATGTGGTTTCTGCTACTTAAAGGCCCTGGCATTAGCATGTGTTTTGGGAGTTCTGATCAGAAGTGGACAGTGCAGGTGTAAGTGTAAACACACATCAAGACTTAGTGAAGACGCTTAGTTATTTGCGTACTGAGTCAATAAAACATGATACAGTTACAAGCAGTTGCTGTAATTCCAGGAGTACTGATGTACTTAGAGCTGCCTGCTAGTGATCAGATCACCCATGGTGCATGTTAATGCTGGGGCCTTAACAGCAGAAACCACATAAGCGAATCTATTACAGCTTGCTGAGCACCTCCGAGGAACATGCCGTAGAACCATGTTAGTTGTTGGGGGATGTGTATATATTATAATATAATATAATACTTATATACAGTACTCTGCAAAACAGTTCCCTTGTTGTTGTGAAAATATTATTTGATGGCTGTCAAACTGTGGCATTTTAGTCTTTTTTTCTACTTGAGTGATTCATTTGTAGGTCATTGTGTGTCTTAACAAACAAAGAACATTCCTCTTAAACTGGGCAGGTCCAGGGACTGGACTTAAATAAGAGTCTTTGAAAGTCCTTCAGGAAGCCTAGAGAACTGTTTCTCAAAACCACATTAAAAAAGAAAGTTAAGAAAGTCTGGATATCTGGAGGCAAAATATGAAGTCCTGGCGCAAGATTTTAGAACACTAGAATATGTGTGTGTGTGTGTGTGTGTGTGTGTGTGTGTGTGTGTGTGTGTGTGTGTGTGTGTGTGTGTGTGTGTGTGTGCTGATGAAACAGGCTAACACAATGAGTCACAGGGTGATAGGTATTGATGACATGCTGATACACCCTTGTTGCACCATGATACACCCAGAAATAAGTGTTGAAGGAAGAGAAGATGAAAACATGACCTTCCAACCCTGCCCTACTGAAAAATTAATGTTGGAGGCCACTTATTTCCCATAGAATATCCTTAGATCCCATTAAAAATCCCTCATATGCATCAAGAGTCAGTCATGTGCCACCTCGTACACTGTCATTTCTTTATATACTGATGACCACCCATCAGGAAAACACAAAATACCATCACTGATGGGTAAATTGAATTAAAAACCAGTCAAAACCTCCAAAAACCAACAGAATGGTTGAATCATAACACCTGTTTCAGGCCCAAACATGAAGCTCACATCCAGAGCTCCAATTCAGACTCTGAAAATACTGCTGTTGAGTCATTTGCCCTGAAACCAAGTGTCAAGGGCTTTTTAAATACCTGTAATTGCCATTGGCTGACAAAATGCTGCATACCGGCCATTCCTTTGTGATTGGCTGGTTGGTGTGCCTTGGTGACCGAGGCCCCACCCCCTCTGAATAGTGGTGAGAGGAAAGAGGGGAGGGGGTGGGACCAGGCAATATTTACAAACACTCCTTAAAGAGACAGCACACACTGGGGTCTGCCACTCGGATCATGTTACTGACACTGGAAACAGGGGATGATATAAGTACACACACACACACACACACCAAGGTTGACCCTTGGAAGTCATCCACATAATGAGCGATTATAATCAGTTAACTACACAGAAAACTATGCAATTGTAGTGCTGAGTAATAAAAACGAATATTAAAGGAATTTACTGATGCTGATGTTGGTAACAGTGAATGAAAGCCAAAAGTCACCAGTAAGAAATCATTGAACTCTGTCATGCTAGCTGGTGGCTTTTCTGGCTTTCATTCACTGTTACCAACATTAGCGCGTTCCCTAAAGGTGCTAATAACAAGCTTGCATATTATAATAATTATTTATTTTGTTCATGTAGTGCTAAAGTTGATAACAATGAATGGAGGACAGTTAAATATGGATTGTTATTATTATTATCATTATAATTATCTTTTAAAAAATATGCTCAAATCAGCAAACAAACAGTAACTATGCACAAAACCTGTCCTCCGAGCTGGAAAATCAACAAAAATCAATCTTAACAATGCAGCATTTATTGCTATTCACCACGCTATTGCTATTCTACATCTATTCAACATTTCTATGGTGACATTTGATATATTTAAAAAATATATATATATATATAAGTAAATATTATATTTCTAATTTCTTCACAATCACCCCACAAACAAGCAGCACTTATTGATTTTCATGTCACATGTATAGATATTTATTGATATTTAGCACCCTGGTAACATTCCCTCACTAAGCAAGCATACAGGGACGCCTTCGCTATAGCAACACACTGTCCCCCATTACCTGATACCCCCCCATCAAGGTTGTAATCTGACGTTTTAATAAGCACCTTGTTTGATTAAACAACCCCCCCCTTCCTTCATTCACCCTCCCCCACCCACTTTCCCCCCACCTCTCCCCACCTCTCTGCCCCTGAGGCCCGGCTGGGACCTTGTGTAACGCTCTGATTGGCTGGAGGGAGACGGCTGGGCGGGGATGGAGGCGGTAATGGGGGCGGGACTAGGAGTGCTGTGATCTCACAATCAGCTGTTTTGTGCGTTTCTATATTCTGATCTGAGGATCAGCTGGGAGAAGCAATAACATCACAAAAAATATCTGCAGGGAAAACGGAAAAGACAGCAAAAACACCACCATTACCGAGGGATCCACTTTGCAGACTGCATGATCTAACGAGTTTACACGGAGCACTTCTTCTAAGAAGAAAGCCTGTTGTTTTTTGGTGTTTTTTGGTTTTTCCTCGCTTTATTTTTTAATTGCTGGTGCTACCTCACACACAGGCTACCTAAAGCTGTGCTTTAAGATCGTCCTCACGTTTACAACTTGAATATATACATATATATTGAGTGCAAAGGCAGGTAAGGTTGTGTTTCTTTGTGTGTTTGATGTCGTGTATCTTTGTGTGTGTTTATGATATTCATTTTGTGTGTGCAAATGTTGAATATGGATATTTCATTGCCTTTTTATAGGTCAGCATTATAAGCCTTATTTATTACAGGGGCTGTTATAATAATAGCGTATAGGGCAGGATGGGGGGGGGGGTTACACCCCATCATTGTACACTACCAAAAATAAGAGAAACAGGCCTTTCTTAATGGAGACCCTTATGGGTCGACTGTGCTGAGTATAAACCCCTGTGTGTGTGTGTGTGTGTTTGTGTGTGTGTGTGTATTATGGCTCTGGATGTGTGTGATGGGTTTCAGGTCAGTGGTAATACGGATGATCCCAGCTGTCATTGCTTTGACCCTTTTCTCTCTCAGCTGCAAAAACCCTTCGCTAAGAGACCCGTGTTTTACGTTTTTTTTTATTTTTATTTCATCCGTTTCCAGTTTTTTTTTTTTTTGCTCGTTCAAGTGTAAACACAGCTGGTCCGGTGGCCGGTTTGAAAGGTTGTGACGATCAAAAGCGACCTTCTTTCGAAATTAAAGACTCAAATTATGCGATTCGTGAGTATTTAAAGTGTTTTTTTCAGTGTCCGGTTGGTTTTTCTGCGGTTTTCTCTGTTTTCTGTCGCGTATTTTTCCGTCCTCCGCTCCCGATGGGGCGGGGCTTAGTGGCATAACGACACGGTGACGTCAACGCGTGCTCAGAGACCCCGCCCATTTTTGACAAGCCAAACCACGCCCCGTATTTTAAAGAGACGCTAGTGTTTCCCAGGCCTGCTGTAAGCCTTCCTACCAGCAAACAACACTACATGGACAAAAGTATTGGTGCTAGGCCACGTACCTCCAATGAAGGGCTTTCTTAATGCTTCAGCTTACCAAGACATTTTGGACAACGCCACACTCCTAAATTTGTGGACACAGTTTGAGGAAGGCCCAGTCATCCCAGTACTTAATTCAAGTAATTATTTTATTAATAACCCCTTCATGGATTTTAGAGGACGTATTAAAGCAGGGAACATCACTAAGCTGTACAGGACAGAGGGCCTCCAGTTCCAGAGAAACACTGCTCTTTAGAACTGTACCCTGTCGCCCTGTCCTGGAGGGCTGGTTTGTGAGCTCCCCTCATTAAAGCCACCCAATTAATAGCTGAATGAGGAGGAAGATGATAGGCCATACATACATACACACACACACACACACATATCTATGGCTGTACATGTATATATGTATGTTTATATGTATGTATTTATTTTCTTTTAGAGAAGTAGTTTACTAATTAAAACAGAGTGGTTTGGTGTTGTTCTCTATATTGAGTCTGTTATTACATGTACTAGTGACATAAGTAGTGACATAACTGAGATGAGTAGTAATATAAGTGATATCAGTAGTGATATTGCACATGATATGACTATTGCACATAAGTAGTGACCTAAGCAGAGATATAGCACTATAAAAATACTAATGCACATAACAATAAGATATTGCACATAATGATAACAATTTAGGACCTTATTGCACATCTGAGTAGCAGCAGGTTATAGTAAAGATTATTGTGTGGGTGTGTGACAGGAGGAGGAGCTATAAAGTTTAATAGGTGACAGTTTGGAGGAGTTATATAGTCTGATTGGAAAAGGGGGAGCAGTTATAGAGTCTGATGGGCAAGAGGGTAGGAGTTATAGAGTCTGAAGGCAGGAGGAAAGATTTTTTTGTGGCATTCAGATTGAATCAACAGAGTAATAAAAAAACCCCTGCAATCCCACTTCACATGTAACAGGCAAGGATGCCAACGTACCTTATCTCATTTCAGCAGATTTCACACTACACATCTGCACACTACACATCTGCTCAGGACTTGAATTGCGTGCTCAGGAGAGCGAGTTTCAGAATTGACGCATGACCCAAACCCAAAACTCAAACAGTGAGAGCTTGTGTTTTTGCAGGGCAGGAGGGAATCACATGAGAATGAGACTGTTTACAAGCAGGCCAGCATGAGAAAGTGATTGTTGACGCGCCCACGAACATGAAATTGTTCATTTACCTTCAAAAATGGGCAATGTGACATTATTCAGTAAGACAGATAGTTACAGCACCGAACAAAATCTTAGGCACTTGTGAAAATAATATTTCAAAGCCGTGAGTTTATTTTCACATTTATGTTACTAAACATGCTAAATAAAACAAAATAAAATAAATACAATGGCAATTGAATGGTAATTAGTGATTGTATGTTCAGCTTATCAGTGTGTTCCTTGTAGAAGTCCAGTAATACTTGTATTTTCCATTAGAATCCAGCTCAGAACATATAAACTGCTTTTTTACAAACAAAACAATTGTTGATACTTTTCACTGCTTTCTTGTTTGTTTGCATTTACTTTTTTAACTCTGGCAGTGAAAACATAATTATCACAAGCCGAGAAAAATAACTTTTAAACAGTTTGCATGGGTGTCTAAGACTTTTGCACAGTACAGTAGATCAGCAAACTGTTGTTGCAGGGGCAAACCCAACTCTTAGGTATGCTTATAGGCCAACATTGATGTTTAAGTGTCCTCATTTTGCCCTGTTACCCACTCAGGAAACACAGTCGGGTTATCTTCATTTCATAGGCCTCTGTGTTTCAAATGTGTCTAATTTAAGTCCACACTTCTTCTAGCTCCTCTTCTAACTTCATTAATTTTGTGCTGTAGTTCCATGAAAACAGTAAGATTTAAAGGGCACAGCCTGACATTATGATGACATAATTTGACAAGATGAGGCAGGAATCTGTGGACGAAGGTTAAAAAACATTTGTGTACATTTGTGGCATGTCCTCTGCCACTGCATTATTTATAGAGCTCGGCCTTTCTGCTTGACTTGGGTCAGCCACCTGGACTGCCTCCTCTTGAGACACCTCTCCCAATTGGTTTCCTTTTGCACAGTGCTATGGGCGGGGCTTAGATAGTTTTGTTGCACTCATTGACCCTTCAGCAAGCACAACAGGATAGAGTGACTGAAGCCTGGTCTCTGTTTTCTTCTCTTTCTAGTCAGCCCATTCTGAGCAAATCTGGCCTTCCAAACACATTTGACCTGGGGCGCACAAACTTTTGCACATATGCATGTGTCCACCCGTTCTGAGTGGAAATATGCCAAAACATTTTTTTGGTAACTCTTCAAGGTCTTAGTTCATAAGGTTCATGAGGTTGCATGGCAGCTGACATAACCCTATACTAACCCCATAACCCAAACATTTTTTTTCCAACAAGTTAACATAAGACTTGCAGAAGTGAAAGGGCACCAAAACAGATCATAGCTGACACATTGGATTAAGTATTTGTGTATGTTTTTACCAGTTGTCATGAAAGGCCTGTGTAGCTGTCATAAAGGCCTATGTAGGTATCATGGAGGGTTTAAGTATGTCTCATGATTGTGTTTTATATGAAGGTTTCCTTTTACACAGTGCTTCTGTCTTGATAGGTTTATTGTTGTGAAGACCTATGTAGTTATCATGAGGTTCTATGTAGGTGCTATGAAAGGACTGTGTAGGTGTCAAGGCCTATCTAGGTGTTGAGTAAGGCCTAGGTAGGTTTCTCAAAAGGTCTTTGGAGGTGTCGCGAGAGGTCTATGTACGTGTTATGACGGCCTACCTATTTGTCATGAAGAATTATGTAGCTTTTAGGAACAGTCTTTGTAGGTGTTATGTAAGATCTATGTAGGTGTTATGGATGTTCTATGTAGGTGTTATAAAAGGTCTATGTAGGTGTTATGGATGTCCTATGTAGGTGTTATAAAAGGTCTATGTAGGTGTTATGGATGTTCTATGTAGGTGTTATGAAAGGTTTATGTAGGTGTCACGAGAGTCATGCAGTCTAATTAATGCTGCCCTCCAGTAAAGTGTTACAGATCCCTTCTCCTGATTGGCTATAAATACACCTAAGTATTATGAGAGGTGTAGAAATGGTCTCATTGATACATTACATTCAGATTCTGTGCATGTTCATGCTTATAATGGCAAGAAATAGTGGGATGCTTCTATGCTGTTTTTCTAGGAGTCACATGTCCACATATGTAAGTACAGACTTCGAAATGGGAAGTGGTTTTAAATGTCAAATAACAATTTGACATGCTAAAGATCACACGCTGGTACAGAGGGCACCCCTCTATGTAACCTCTGGGGGAAAAAAAGAGCCGTTAAATATCAAAGTATGATCCGCTTTCATCTTCGGATTTTATAACGAGGCTCACAAGTTTGGTCACAAGTTCTCTTCACCCACAAGACCGGTCCGATCCAATGGCAACCGAGTGGCTGCAGTTGATGGACAGAGCTAAACACTACAGAAAAGCACATTAAATGACAAATTTGACTAATTTTGTAAGTCAGAATATGATCCCTACAAGCATCATTTTACATAAATAAATAAAACATCAAATGGCAATGTGCCATAATGTTTATATAGGCCTCATTTCATGATTTATTTATTCCTGCTTTATATATATGGTAAATTCAGCCAATACACAGTAAAAGTGCAGAAGTGTGTGATATAATTTGACCATGCAAACATAATTTGACCAGCATTTTTGTATACCACCCAGAATATGATGTGCACTGTGTGAAATACATGAAACATAATAAACAAAACATGTAAAATGTAAAACATTTAAAAATATTTAATTACATTTCAGGGAAGCACAGGGATGTGCAGAATTAAAACTAGGGCTGTGTAGCAATTACTACAGATAAGCAGTAGGGTTGTGTTCCAAACAACCCCCTGCTCCCTACATACTGCACTTAAATCCAAACTCCTGCACCCAAACAGTGTAAAACATGTCTAACAAAGAGCTGCTGAAAATTTAGCCATGTGTGCAAAATGTCAGGATGGACACACAGGGCACTATAGGGCTCTAAAAACCGGAATTTTATAGCTTACACAGCGCCCCCTAGAGGACATTTCTTATTCAAGGCGGATCGAGAAAAGTATATTTATAATTAATAGCTCTCTGACATTGTGTCCTCACTGTCATTTCCTTTTTTGGTTCCTTCCAGGCCTTTGCAGTATAAGAAAAACCATAAATTTGCACTTCAGCCTGGCGATTCCTTCAATAACAAGGGCTTGACCAGCGAAAGAGGCCAACACACAGCGCTGATCACACTCAAACTGCCACTGAAGACCAACAAAATTATCAGCTGTAAATAGATAGATCACATTTTCATTTGTAAGGAAAACACAAAGGCAGCTTTCACTCAGGACGCCACCTGATCCTGCACTTCAACCTCAGCTTTGGTGACCATGTTCCAGCGGCTCAGCAGCCTTTTGTTCGGAGAGGTCCAGGATGTTTCCGTCGACCTGAAGGGACCTAAACCTTGCGTGGCTGAGGCAGACGAGGAGGGATGGCTTCTGGTCAACTTACCCGGTGAGTGTTCAGAGGAATCTGGGTTGTGTAGTCTTTTGTGGACATATTGTAGTTCACAACTACGCATGTTGGTTAACATTTTGAACACTAGTAAGTGATAAAGGCCATCAAAAACCATACAATTCTGCACTAAACCCCAGTTAAGACACGTTTTAAGTCTACCCAGAAGAAGATTTCACTGCTCACAACCATCTTCACTAAACCTCATTTAAAAGAAATAATGAGCAAAACAAAAATCTACTGAAGAGAGTTCTTTTGCTGTTCTCAACAGCGTCTCACTTTTCTTCTCTTCTCAAATTACAGATGTACATTTTTGGGTCTTATGGTTTATCAGAAGATTTGATTATTTGAGACAAATAAATGTCAGAGCAGTGAGAGAAAAAAAGGTCTTAAATTAAAATTCAGAAGGAAGGTTCTGAAGGAAGTTTAAGAGAAAATGATCAGAATCTCATATTGATGTTAAACTAAGCTCAGTTATGTCTAGGAAAACAGGCTGGACACACTCTTGTTCTGAATTTTCCTTTCCTCTGGGTAACGTTTCCTAATCGGTCTAGAGCCAGGCTAATATAGCTAAAGCAAGAGAGAGCCAATTAGCATAGCATTAACCGCATGCCTCACTGATCACACAGTTGTTAAGTAGCATCACATTACTATAAATTTGGACAGCAATTCAAGCAAGAAAGCTGCTGCTGAAATTTTGTCCAAATTAAATTTACTTTAGTAAATTTTGTATATAACACTATAGAGTGTGTATGTGAGACATCTGAGATCAAAAATATGAAATGATCTACCCAACATATATGACACGATATTTGTATTTCATAGGTACATGATACTAATTATAGTATTCCTATGTTTTATGTCTTGTGTTGTTTTTACTTTCTCCCATTCCCTCATATTTGACTTAAATCCTCCCCCACTGGTGCATGTGTGTGTGTTCACATTATACCGGTATCCCCCACCCGCATGGCTTCCCACCCACCGCTTCCTATTAATTTGTATATATGTTGTCCCTATATTTTATTACTCCAATACATATTCTATACAACCCCCCTCACTGTATGCCCAGGTAATGGTGACTGCACCATGTTGGGCGAGGATGGGGCAGAGGCACCACCAACGGCACAGTCGCTGCCCAACAGTGAGTGTCAGAGGGCGGAGTCTAAACATGGTGCAACCACACCCCTTCGGACATGTGAACCCGCACTTTCTCCCCGCAAAAGCCACAGGACTAGAGTGGCCAAGGCTAATGCGGCATGCCCCGCCTCCCTGAGCAACCCCAGCTCCCCACTTTGCCCCGTCCCCCTTCTCCCTGTTGGGTCTGTAGGAGTGAATGCTTTGTCCAGCCCCGCCCACTGCCCGCTGGGCTCCGCCCCTGTGTCGTCAAGTTCCCGTAGCGACTGTAGCAGTGGAGGCAGCGGGCTGGAGCGGGGCAGCATGGACGAGAGCTGGTTTGTCACCCCTCCCCCCTGTTTCACTGCAGAGGGAGCCACCGCGGAGACCAGCCCGATGGAGGACCTGCTCATCGAGCACCCCAGTATGTCCGTGTATGTCTCCCCTAGCAACCTGTCTGTGGTGGAGCAGAGTGCAGCCAGCCTGGCCAGCAGCGTGAGGTAAGCCTCAAGGTCATGTCAGTTCTGAACAAATCACATCATTGAGGTATTTACACTAGGATTGCAACAAATTAGTGACTTATGATTTGGGTATTTTATGTAAAATCACTTTATAATGCTGTATAACGTTAACATGTCCCAATCAGCCTTTCTGACAGATTGTAATACCCAACAGGAAACACTGGGGGCTGTAGGGCATATATGGGACAAGAATTTGAATACTTTTTATAAGACAAAGACCTCTTCCATAAAGGTATAAGATGGAAGAAAAATGTTTGTTCTGTCCTGTTTGCAAAAAAAGGGTTGCACACAATTACATGGTGCCAGAATTATGATATGATATATTACAATATATGATATATTGTGACTCACATGGGATTTTCTTGGTAAAGGGTACATTTGACATCCATCATGCGCCTTTTCATTATACTCATATTGTTAAAGGACAGCAATAGTTCTAGGAGTTCTAGGAGAAGCCCCATGTCTGAAACTTCAGGTCTTGACAAACTGTTGGCTCTCCTTGTCTGCAGATGGATGACAAAGCTCCTCCCCTCTCTCTTTCAGCAGGATGTCTGAGTCAGTGCCGCCCCCTGTGGTCAGGAGCAGTCTGCCACCTAGGATGGCCCGAGGAGCGGCCTGTCAGGCGGTCCCCCTGGCCAAGGTGACGCAGGTGTCCCGTGTACAACGGGCCAAAGCTCGCGCGGAGCGTCGCCACATGAGCCGCAACCGCATGCAGCGCCAGAACCTCGTCCGCGAGAAAATCCCGCGCCACGCCGCTAGCAGCCACAAATCCTTCCTGCACCAGCCGTGCCAGCGCAGCATCTGCCACTGACCTGCCCTGTGGGCACAACTTCGCACTGAGGGCATTATTATACATACCATCTAGGGGAGGGGTGTCCAGTTCCAGTGTCCAGTTCTGATTTCCCTGCTTTTAAGCCCTGTTGGAGCTGGGATACTTTTTGCCTGGGGAGGTACTTTGAGTTACTAGCAATGAGACAAAATTTTACCCCACATGACAGTAATAATAGTGAATGGCCTTTTGTACTATTCCACCTGATATTAATAGCAAAACTTGTAATAGTTTTGTTATTCAGTGTGTCCCATGCTATAATGCTGATTTCAATGTGGAAATTTGAAAAAGATTATACACAACTTCCTTTATAGAAAGATTATACACAAATCCCACACCCTCCTCATGTAAAACCAGTCAAACTCCAGTGGGGCTTAACACATCCACTAAACCTGATAACTACTTGCTGAGTTGAGTCTGGAGTGTTTCAGCAGGAAGGTCATCAAACAATGCTCAAATAAGGCCTTGTTGGACACCCCTGACCTAAATATCTGCAATCACCAACCATGTCTCTTTTCTTCATCACAGCCCTCCGTTTTCTAACATTTTCATGTTTTTTTGTGTTGTCACAGGTAGATTTAGCGTAGCCCACAATGTTAGCCTACACCGTTTAGTCCAGTTTTCCCTGCAGCTATAATGTGCTGAGCTAATGCAGGGGTTTTAGCTGTAACTGCTAAAATTAATCCATCAAGATTGTTTCCCTCGCTGAGTCTCTCTCTCCTATCGTGCCCTACTCATGTTATAAGAAATAACTTTTTGTTCGGTCTGATTAGTTTCCCTGTTAAACAGTAGCGTTTAACAGGGCGCGTCTGTTCCTCATATCTTCACCTTACACACACTCAAGGTCGCTAACTTGGTTTGATCTTAAAGTAGGAAGTTAGAATAGTAAATGTAAAAAAATGAGCGTCCACATGTAGCAAAAGGCCGTCCCATGGGCTGTCCAACAAGCTGTCCAACAAGCTGTCCAAGAGGCCGTGCAACAGGCCTTCCATAGCACCGCCCAGTGGGCCGTCCAATAGGCTCTCCAGTGGGGTGTCCGGTGGGCATCCAATGGGGCTTCCAATGGGCTGTCCAAAAAGCATCCAGTGGACTGACCAATGGGGTTTCTAATAGGCTGTCCAATGGGCCGTCCAGGTTAAAACTGGGTCAGTACAAGATTGGACATTGAAATAGCAAATACAAAATGGGTCTGAGGCCATATTCTCATGTCCTTTATTTACTTTCATATTTTGTGCTGGACGAGGGCACAGAGTCCATTTTTCTCTTTTCTTTTTTTTTGTTACATTTCGGTATTAAAAAAAAAAGGATAGAGCATACCGTGGAAAAGTGTTGCCATGTATGCGGAGCTTCCAGCATGGAGAAAGAGGTGCACTGAAGAAAAAGTAATGCATTCATATCGTCTGATTGTTTACATCAGTTCTACACAAATGAAATATACTACATACGCAGTCTTTCCTTTCACTTACATTGCAATGAATGTGTGTTCATATAGATTGTTTTTATTAGTAGAACATAAATGCATTACATGTTTTCAGTGCATGCCTTTACAACACAGAGAGTGGAAAAGTAAGTAGAGGAAGGTGAGAGCAAGAATAAAACAAACTAAAGAGGCCTCAGGCATGTTGGAGAGAATAGGGGTTGATGGGGAATCAGAGAGGATTTAATTTAGTAAGTATTGTAGCCCATTAAGCGGCCTAAGTAGGTCCACTTACACATGCTTAAGGTGCCAGGTTAAGGGGAAAATCCGACCCAAGCCTGAACATTTATAAGCGGTTGGATCTTTTATCGCTTAATATATTTGATTAGCTTGATTGAGGTTGGAGTTTTCTCTTAAAACGGCAATTGAAGGTTCCTGCTGAGCAGAATATCAGTATTTAATGGAATACTCCAGCATTTTCATCCTGTATCTGAATTGTACACTCAGTTATTATGGATAATAGTTTTGATACATCTTCCCAAAGTATCTGCCCATTGGTTTTGCCAAAAAATGGAGAAACACATGAAATTATTGTCCATAAATGTAGACCATGCACTATAGCTGGAGTATCCCCTTAAGTTTATGGCATAATATATCAATCATAGTACATGAATGTAGAGGTAAATATGCCACAATCAATACATATTTCAGAGGCAGGCACAGGCCGCTGTGGGTTACAGGGTGTGTTGGAATGAAGAAGGTGTAGAGCGGTATAGAAGGTGACTCTTTATTTTGTTTTGTATACTGGCAGCCAAAGAGAATTGCACTGTTTTTCATTTACACACTTATGTTCATTGGCATTTTTTTAAAAATAAAAACCTATCTAATGAACACCTGGACTGATGCATTATGTGTTTCCATGGTTATACTACACCTGCTCCCATGGTAACACCTAAACATCCACCTACTGCTCTTTTAGGGAGCCAGTGAAGAAGCAAGTCCAGAAAGTTTGAGCAAATTACTTTCAAGTAATTCTAGGCCAGTTTTCCCAACCCAGATTGATCCTACACCTATAGACGAAAACAACAATTCTGATTCACACTGCAGTTTAGTCCTAGGCTTGATCCACATCTAGGAGACTGGCCTTCTCTTTCCAATTTTTATGCTTTTAATGCTGTGTATGACAGTGATAATTAAAAAAAAAACATTTTTTGGCTACCAGTATGCGTTGGCTCATTTATTTTTCTTTTAGATCCACCAAAAGGCCTCAGACCTTAGGAATTTCCATCCCAGTCTTGTGTTAGACCCTCTTTCGTCCTACTATTGGAAGGTTCAGCTTAATTTGCACCAAAAGCTACATAGAAAAATCACTGTGATCAAGGGTAAGCAAAAGGACAGGGTGACCTACAGATAAGGAAAAGTCACCCAGTTTTCAGTTGAACCATCCAGTGAATCCGTTTCACACTTAAAACACCATAACAGGAGCATGCTGATGCTAGCCTACAGTGTAAATGAAAGGGTTCTCGCTAGCTAGGTGGGCGTATGGGAGAAAATACTTCTGCACACACACTCTCGCACATACACTGTTCCGTCACATCACTCAGTGTTATGTTCCTGCCATTTCCAGACGTTACCCTCCTACGTTCAGCGCTCTAGCTCGTGTGTAGTGTCAATGCTAATAGATTTACTATGGTGCTGATAGTATATGAACATATACTACTATTCGTACATCATTGAGACTTGGATGTAAGTTTTTGCACTGTCTTACGTTTAATGGTGAGTTGACTTTTTAGCTGTGTGCAATTTTCTTTTTTTTTTTTCCCCAACAAAACAGCAAGAGGCTGCGAATGCGAGGGTGATGTGGCTAATGTGCATGGGCCAGGAAAGGAATGACTTGTTTTAAATGATTTACTTCTTGTGTGAGTGATATTTTTCACAATCCTTTTTCACAATGTTTTGGCCCCATCACACATTTGTTTAACCTTTTCTTTTTGCAAAAGACAGTAAGTACTTTTTTATTACTGGTGACTTTTGACTGGCAACACCTTCACAGATGTCAATGTAATATAAAAAAAATCTTTTAACAGAAAACCTAATATATATATATACTTAAATATGTATCTTTTTCTTTTTATCTTCTTCTTTTAAAATGACTGGCTGTAACCTCACCTTTGCTCTAAACGGATGAATGTCAGGCGTGGATCTCTTGGGATGTGTCCCATTATCATCAAAGGGAACGTTCCATTTTTTCCCCGTGTCTCTCTCACATGGTGCTTCTAGCCTGTTGGCTCAGCCTCAGGTGTGTGTGGAGGGAAAACGGTGTATCCTGTCCCATGATGTTACTGTTAATTTGTCTTAAAGGAATAGCTCGATCAAACATGCTGATATGGCTAACAGTGACTGGAAGCTAACAGTGAAAAGCTAATAGCATGAAATCACGCCGACTGATCAACCTCCTCACAAAAGCATCCTTTCGTAGCAACTGTTGTTAAGAACATTGGCAAAAATGCCATTCAGCATAGTGATAAATGTGTCTAAAATAGCCACATTTAGAGTGTGTGGTTAACTTTAGTGTGTTTTACTTTTAGATATCTATGTTAGATATTAGGATAGCTTGCAGTTGACCTGTACTAGCATTAGCATAGTCTTACTACTGAGGCCTAGGGTGTCTTTTAAATAGAGATAAATCACATTAAAATTCAAATACATGCTGTCAGAAGCAGGCCAAACCAACAAGTGGTGCTATAACAGTGACTGCGATAAGTTATTATGGATGACAGTATTCTAACAAAACTGGTGGTGCAGCCTATGACTGTGTCCCAACAGAATAAATGTCCTTTCCTGTCTGTCTCAACTTGATTGATAATGAGTCAATAATCAATCAATAATGATTGATCTGGTTGTTTAGTAGATCCACTTGCTGGTTCGACCTACTGATATATCAGTAAATCAGGAGGTTGTGGTCTACACATCTAGAAAAGTCAATGAACCTGTTTTGGAGAGAGCACTTTATTCTACTATTGGGATGCAGCCCAAGTTGTAGGGGTGTTGGATGTAGCAGTGAACTTATTCTGATGCCTCTAATGGCGCCCCCTACTGAGAGCTAGTGCGAATGAGATATCAGAAATAAATCATTTTATCTGGAAATGATTGAAGTCTGACTTGTTTCTCCTAAACCCCCTTTAGGAGAACTAAGGAGCAAAAGAAAAACATCAGCTTAAAACGTCTCATCAGTTTTCTTGTTTTTAACAGCCTTATGGATCTACTTTGGTAGCCGAGACTTGAATTTGATCACTAAGGATAAAAATTCAGATCTACAGGCTCATTTATAAGTTTACTTTCGATCTTATGATCTGAAGATCTGAATATCTGAGACAAATAAAGATCAGAACAGTGAGAGAAAAGAAAGAGCATTTTAAGATCTCAAATTGGGATCAGGCTGAGATTAGAGGGAGGCTCTTTCTCGGGAGCAGAGTTTAGAAAATGCTCTGTTAATCTCATGTTGACGTTAAACTGAGCTCAGTTAGGTCTAGGAGATACAGGCAGGACAGAGAAGAGTCTGATTCTGAAGTTTCCTTTCCTCTAGGTAAAAATGTACTGTTAGCAGGTTAAAACCAGCCATGTTTTGGCTATGTACACAGTTTCCACATGTAAAAAGATAAGATGACATTACAGGCTGAAACTCTGCTTTCCCGTTTCCATGGCAATGCTAAAATTTTTAGAGTCCAATTCTGAGTGTCCCACAATGCTCGAAAAGGGTCAAACACGTGAAAAACCTGCTTTAAAATGCCCAAGTTTACATGGACAAGGCCTTTGTTTTAATTAGCAACAATAGCCTAGCTTGATAATGTAGCATTTCTGATTTGCAAAAGTTCTAGCAGCTCCAGCTACGAAAGAGTGCATTTGTGATTGAAGAAATGCAGTTTTTTTGTTTTGTTCATGGTTAGCATTCACAGTTTTAGCCATAGCATTTTTTGACTGAATGATTTCTTTTATACAGCCTCTTAGAGATCCATCGCTGCTCTCTTTTGCTATTTTCGCTCTTTTTTTTCCTTCCTTGCCATTATGTCCCCCACTAATGTTGTTGTTTTGGGATTTTATCTTTTTTTTTTCTCTGTGTAAATGACTAATGAACTGTGTGGGTCTGGAGAGGAGCGTGTGGAGTTAACTGAGTGTGTAGCTGGTGTGATGTGTGAACGTAGAGGGGGGAGGGTAATTTAAGACATATAATGACACATACTGATAAAAACTATAAATATAAATATATATAAATATATGTGCTTGTATTTTTATCTCCTATTACTAGACCAGTGGTTCACTTTACGATACTGACGAAAATAAAAGGGGGTGGACCATCAAACGAGGGGGAGACCAGCCGTCCCGTTCCTCTGTTTGTTTTTGTTTTTGGGGGTTTTTTTTTCTTTGTTTTTTTCGCCCTGAAACTTATGGCAGCTTTTGAAAACATTGGGGTTTTTACCTTTATAGAGGGAATCCTCTCTGAGAGTACACCCCCTTCCACAAAAAAAAACAAAAAAGAGAAAAAAGGAACCAAAAAAGTTACAACTAGAGTATATTCAACAATTTGAATGGTGTATTTATGGTGATTGTGCCTTTCACTATTCTGCATGGTTTTTGTGATTTGCTGATGTTTTCGATCCCCTCTGTGTGGGCAGTGTCCAGAAGCAGTAGTAGAGACCTATGCAAAAATACCAGGATGGGGTTCCAGCATCCATTCAGAAATGCAGGTACCAGACAAAAAAAAAAACAATAAAAGAAGAAAAAAAACTCTCAGGATGAAAAATGAGTCTTGTCTCTCTTTTTGATCGCTTCAAGCTGATTATTTGTTGTCTGAGCGAGCGAGAGAGTGTGTGTGTGTGTGTCAGAATGAGATTGTCTCTTCCTAGAATGCTTTGTTCTTTTGAGAAAGTGATTAAGTGCATCATGTTTTATCTCAGTCTGATCTGATGCGATTCCGCTATTGAGGTTCAGATTGGATTTATTTCTGAAAGTTCACTGTTCCTTTCAAAATTCGATTTATTTATATATTTATTTATAAAATAAATATAAACTAAATATTTAATCGAACCACAAAAGTGTATAAATAAATATTTATTATTATTTTTATTATTATTATTATTTAGTAATATTTGTGATGTTCTCTTTTTTCACAAGTATGTTTCTGTTACTTAAACTGTATCTAGTTAAATATTGTTTTATTGCATAGAATTTAGTACATTCTTCCCCCTGACAAAAATGAATGAAATGATTTATGTAACAATACACTTAATAAGTAACAAATTACGCATAGCATGTAACAAATAGAAGTGCATGAGACAAAGCCTCTATAAAACACAACGGCACTAATTCACTGAATCTCTGAATAGCAACAAACCTGAAATATGAGTAGCATCAGACTTGCCTCACCTGAAACATGTAGAAAACCTGTTCTGCAGCTTTTATTCAGGCCTCAAAATACCGTCAGTGCTCTGTGGTTCTGTCTCAAATCAACCCCTCCTTCACTACGCAGGGAATTACTCTCTGAAGAGCAGGTTAATTAGGCCACAAAGATTTATTTACATGTTGATGCTCTAAAGTGACACTGCACATAACTACACTCTGATAGTGCAGCAGTAAATGGCAAAACCCCTAACAGCTAACAAACAGAATTTAAGTACTTTGCTGGTTTTGCATTTGAGACTCCATATCTGTTCATAAAATTATTTCGTTTGATTATGGTTCTTTTGAGAATGTGAAATGTGTGTGTGTGTGTGTGTGTGTGTGTGTGTGTGTGTGTAATATTTGTATTTACTGTGCCTAAAATAAAAAAATCCACATTCTGAGGGCTATCACTTGCAAAAAATTATTGTTTTTATATCATTTTTGTAATTTAGAAAATAATTCTAACAGCTTCGAAATGGAAGTATAGGACCTGGGCCAAACCCTGAAAACAGTTGTGTCTCCATACTTTTGTCTATATAGTGTAGCTCTATAGAAAACCATTAAAAAAGGCTGATTTGGTTAGTGCACTAGTTAGAGAGCGAGGTTGGATTTGGGACGCGACCCTGTAGCTGGCGCACCTGCGCCTTTAAAGGGACACGCGCGGAGATGATGTCAGTTGATCTATTCAGGATTTGATCTGTTAAGGATTTCTCTGATTTCCCCACGCGAGCGATCTGTCGGAGCCCCTAACGCGCAGTTTTGCGTGTGAGGACATTGGTGGGCATCTTTATTATCTGGATGCACGAGAATCAGGCTTGGGTGTGGTGTGTGGTGTAGTGTGTGGTCGCAGCAGCTTCTTAAGGGTTGCGTTTTTTTTCGAAGGGACGCTGATGCGGGCTGATATTTCTTTTTGCTGTTGATCATAAGTGTCTCGCACATTAGCTCGCACACTGCACGCGGGCTGTGGGGTCGCACTGTTTTGATGAATGGGGTTCTACTATCGTTTACAGTCACTGGATTAAATCTTCCACATGCAGAGGCCTGTTCTTTAGGTTCTGAGTGGGTGTCTGTCATTCTAGAGCCTTTTCTGCTCTAGATATCCACAAGTAGGGACACTCTTTGCACTGGTTCCAGTCTGACCATGTTTGCTCCGGATGCTGCAGCAGGAGCTGGAGCTGGGTACTCCACCATGGTGGACAAGGATGCCAGTCAGGAGACCACCCTGGGCAGTGCCTACTCGCCTGTGGACTACATGAGCATCACCAGCTTTCCCCGCTTGCCAGAGGACGACACCATCTCTGGAGAAAACACCCTCAAGTCCCGTAGGGACGAGGACAACTTCCTGAGCGAGCAGGACACAGGTAGGGCCCGGTCCCAATTATCACTGCAGGTCTTGAAACATCAACTATGTAGGGATCTACAAAGGCCTAAAAGTAGGACTACACTATCAGTCAATTTTTTTGCACAACACAGGTTCTGGGCCAGCTGGTGGCCTGGTGGTTAGGGAGTTGCCCCCCGTGATCAGAGGGTTGTGGGTTCGAATTCCAGGACTGCCAGTGGCCACTGAGGTACCCTTGAGCAAGGGTTCACTAGGTGAATGGGATAATGCAGATAACGAATTTCACATTGAGTGCTGTTGTGTGTTCACAACAACCACGAAGGGACACCTTTACCACTTATTTATTTATCGATTATTCAATAAAAAACAGATTTTTACAGCATCGGAAAATTGAGTGATAAACGAAAATATGTCAGGTTTCCTTGATGAATATGTAATAGTGTCTGACATCCTATTAACTGGTTGTGTGGTGATGCAGATTTTAGACTGTCCTTTAACTTTAAATGCACTAAATTAAAGGTTTCATCACTTAATAACTTATTAAATATCACATGTCTGGTGATGCACATTATAATTAAGATTGTAATAGGCGGCTTTTTGTAATAATGATTAAAAATAATATTGACCGTGTTTTTAGTTAATTTTTTTGTTAGTTTTCTACATGCCAAAAGTTTGACTGCTTGTGTGCATATTGTGATTGCGATGCATTTCAAGATATTAAAGGGCCATTTTAGCGTCACTTTTCTGGATTTAAAGAGGTTCACAACAGCGTGTGTGAAGGTGTGGAGATGTAAGATCATGACTCGTGTTTGTATTGAGTTTGGAGAAAAATCTAAAGAAGAGCGCCCCATGTACTAGAATTCCTCCATTCCTCATCCACGCTGGGTTTTGATGCCTTTTTGTTGCACTGAAGAATGTAATTTCATGCTGCATTTTCATTGGCTAGTCAGTAGATGTAGGTTGTAGCAGCGCACACACACTGCAAGACGTTTGTCCTAAATGTCATTGTTGGAAAATAATTGCAGGCTGTCTTTGAACGTCTCTCTCAGGACCATTGTTTAGGAGCTACGACCAAAGAAATTGGCATGATTGTTTCATAACTGTCATCTTTCATCTGGGAGAGATACATACACTATATAATTGGCATTATGCATCTTTTTATTGTAACTTGTATTCACTGGGTGCTGTCAATGAGATCATTTACAGTCTTTCTTAAAATGATGCTTTTCTTCTACCTCTGGAAAGCACGACACACCTAAAGTTGGGCAGTTTAGTGCTCCTAGGGCTGTTTCCACATCTCTCACATCCCAGCCATTGATTTAACTTGATAAACCACTGAAAATCCCAAAGCTCAGGCTTGTTCTTGGTCTGAGAGATCAGCCTTAAATACTTACAGTTCAATTCAGTGTCCAATGAATAAAAGTATAAATCTTTGATTCAGTTTAGTTTTATTTATAAAGTGCTTTTTTTGCCTGATGTGGTCACCAAGCAGTTTTACAGAATGAGGTTCTAGGCCCCAAGTGAGGCAACAGAAGCGAGGAACAATTCCCTACGTTTAGAGGAAGAAACCTGGAGAGTCGAGGGAGAATAAACAATAAAAAGCCTCAGTGGACAGACATAATCACAGCTGAACAGTTGGTAGGCTGTAAAACGGGGAGGAACTGTTCAAATCATTAGTGGTACTTTTTGTTGGAGTCAGTGTGAAGGTTCAGTTAGAACCAGTAGTAGTAGGTTTTGTTGGATTCAGTAGTGATAGTTTTTGTTTAAGTTAGTGTGACGAGGAACATTTAGTCAGTACTGATGGTTTTTATTGGAGTCGTTGAGCACCAGGCGTTCTTGAAGGGGGAGAAGCAGCACTCTGAAGCAGCAGAACTGGTCCAGGACACTTGGATAAGGACCCCATGCCTGGAATTGCAAATATGAAAATGCAACAGTGTCGGGTGTATAAAATGCCTTAGTGTGGAACAGGATGGTGGAACTTAACGTGTGTAAACACTTCAGATAAAGAATATTTGCTCTGGGTGGGGCCTCAAAAGTGGAACCCGTTATCTGTAAACCTCAAAAGAGGAACCCGTCTTCATCTGGTTGCACCAAAGAGTAGGAAAAGGAGTCTTTGTGGATATAAATAACAATAAGAGGCATGTGTGTAATCACAGCTGAATAACAGAGTACATAGAAACAGTTAGAGCCAGTAGTTTGTGTTGGAGTCGGTGTGAGGAGGAACAGTGAGAGCCAGTAATGGTAGTTTTTGCAGTTGTATGGTAGTTAATGGCAGTTGTTTGAAGGTCTTCATTCCACAGCAGTCTTTGCCAGGGCTTTAAGCAGCAGTTGTCCTTGAATGGAAGGAGGAGCAGTGGTCTAAAGCAGCTAAATCAGTCCTGGACACTTCTCTAGGATGGGGCGGTGGCCCGAGACCCGATGGTGGTCAATCAAGAAAAACCATTATGCAAATATGAAAATGCATTTGTGTGGAGGAGGATGATGGAACTTATGGTCTCCAGTAAAGTGTGTGTAAACACTTTAGGTAAACCGTATTTGCTCTGGGTGGGACCTCTTCTCTGTAAACTAGAAAGACGAGCATTTTTTTCTCTTTATCTGCAGCACCTGAATGGTTGGGTCTCAGGTGGTACCTGTTTACCACTTAAAATAATTTTATGATGGAACCCTTGGGATAAATGTAGAACTAAAGGGGTGTCACACAAGGCTTTGATTTTTCCAGAGAAAGAACTGTCCTTGGTGATTGACCATACACTTTAGAATTTGCTTTTAATGAAATAAAGACATTAAAAAAATTATTTACCTCTTTCCCTCTGACCATAGTCCAAATTTAGCTTCTTTAGTTTAAGAGTGGAACTACATGGCTAAGGTCAATAGTCACTCAAATCATTTAATATAAACACATCCCCAAAACTTCTCTGGGCTCTCTCAAACCTAATCCAGCTCTTCATTAAGGTGTATTCGACCAGGACAAGGTTTAGGACACAATATGACCTACTGTGAGCTTCACATGCTTCACAGCGCAACACATTCCACAGAGAACATGAACTGCTTATTCTGTCAGGTCCGGTTAACGGATTCCCTGACTATGAAGTGACTATATTCCCTCTACTATGAACGCTCTCGGACCCACTCTGAATTACTTTGTCATCCTTTGGAAAAGTGTTCAGTCAGTACAGTAACTGTGTAATTCAATCTGTGGTGTGTGTGTGTCTGTCCTTAGACCCTGACCTCTTCTTGAAGTCTGCACGACTCCAGCGTCTGGCCTCGTCGGCCTCAGACCTGGCCAGTCAGGACCTGTCTCCTCTGAGGGAGACGAGACAGGACCCGCTCAGTCAGGACTGCGCCTGCACACGGGACGGCCTGACCGTCATCATCACGGCCTGTCTGACTTTCGCCACAGGGGTCACGGTGGCCCTCATCTTTCAGATTTACTTTGGGGACCCTCAGGTACTCAAACACACTCGAGACTGCATGGACGATTCCTCTATTGCCCCTTTATTCCTTAGTGTTCACCAGGACTTTAGAAATGAATAAATCTAGAGATGGTGGTTATTTGACTGATTTATGAAACTATTATTGATTATCAAATTAGGATCATCATTGATTATAAATTATTTTTAAGTACTAGAAATGATTCAGTAATACTGTCATTCAATTTCTAGTGTCTCCTAAGCATTGTTTAGTTGTTTAGTACTGACGATGAATTAATCTACTATGAATTATTCAGCAATTATTAATTTGGTAATAATTATAAATGATTCTGTGACTCCGAAGAATTATTCAGTACCCAATATAAATTATTCTGTCAACTATGAATCAGTCAGTACATATAAGTGGACTCAAATAGTGGCCTAGTGGTTAGGGAGTTGTCCCTGTGATCAGAAGGTCATGGGTTCGAATCACAGGACTGCTAGTGGCACCTCGGAGGTTCTCTTGAGCCAGGTGCCGCCCCCACACACTGCTCCCGGGCGCAGTGTTCCTGACTGCCTGCTGCTTCAAATGCAGAGAGGGAAATTCCAGCTTTTCGCACTGTGTGCTGTGGGGTGTTCACACATGACAAAAATGGTCCCTTTAATTTAGTTTCTGCTATAAATGAAGCATCTGTAGATGGTCCAGTGTCTACATAGTTGGGTGATTTTGCTCCCCCAACAAATCTGTTTCAACTCCCTCAGTTCCCCTACCCTTTGTATCTCTGTTGTTGTGCTATTAGAAAATGTTTTATTTATTATCACAGTGTTATAAATTGTTTAAAAGAGTGTCCTTGGAGTTTTCCTGTCTGTTCTTTCAGATTTTTAACCAGGGTGCCGTGGTGACGGACGTTGCCCGCTGTACATCTCTAGGTTTCGATGTTCTGGGTCAGCAGGGCTCCAGTGTGGACGCTGCTATCGCTGCTGCCCTCTGCTTGGGCATCATTCACCCCCACACCTCGGGCATTGGCGGGTACGTAGAAGCCCAACAGTCCATTTGACCCCTTAAACTCTCTGCATATGGGGTGGAATTTTTGTTCCACACAACTTTCACATTGGTCAATTATTAATAAGTTATTTGCAGTTATTTAGCACTTAGAGCAAACGTGATATGGATTCATGCCAGAGGCGCAATAAATGGTAAATTATTATCATATGCTTAAACAACTCATATATGCTTTAATGGAAGTTCCCCTGGTTTGTGTTCATATGTGATACCCGAGGCTTTGTTTGGTGTTCATATGTCATGTGGAACCATATTGCAATTAAAAAAGCATATAATAATGCTATTACTAGAGTTTTATGGGCATTGGCATGGTGTATGTAAATGAACAAACATGCCCAGAATTCTTCTACTTTAGTTCTTAGATGTAGTGTATGGAGATGTTGAGGGGAGGACTGGGGATGAGTGAAAAGGCTAGTTTTAAACATTTACATAATTTGACAGATGCTTTTATCCAAAGCAACTTTTCACGTATCCCAGGTGTAGGCGAATGTAGTGTTAGGAGTCATGTCCAAGGAACCCCACTCTCCTGCTTGGAAGGCTCAGCGGGGGTGGAGGCAGCTCAGTGGGTAGGATACTTGCCTATGCACCAAGAGGGCACAGGTTCGAATCCTACCTTCAGCACCAGCACTGGGTCCCTGAGCAAGACCCTTAACCCCAAGTTGCTCCCTGTAGTTAGAGAATGAAAGTCGCTTTGGATAAAGGCATCTGATAAATGCCATAAATGTAAATGTAAAGGCAGTGATCCACTACACTAACCAAACAGTGCAAACAGGAAGGAGGTACAAGCATAAAACAAGTTTTATATTTCATTTGTAATATTTAAATTACTGTTTGAATATTCAAAAACCAAAAGCCCCATTTTTTAAATGCTCTGGAACAAGATGACGTGGCAGAAATGGGTCTACACCAATAATGGCTCCTGGTCAATATTTTTGGTGAAACAAAAACAAAACACCCTTCATCACCGGCGCGTACCGCAAAACAAACTCTGTTCCTTGCTGTGCACCCTGGGCAGCTTGATTTTCCTGCCTTAAGTACTTCACCTCCATGTTCTGTTTTTGCTGCCTCACCTTTTGATGAATCTTCTCTCTCCCGCTCTTCCCTCAATCTCCTCATAGTTAGTGTTAAATCACTACAAAACTATAAAAAGTATTTTATTGTGCATATCTTACAAACACGTAATAGTAATGTTTATTTCAACAGTACACAATTAACAATATTTCTTGTTGTAAAACATACAAGAAAACATAACCAACCTCTTTATCACCTTTATCAGCCCTCCTGGTCTTTTTGGTGAACCTGTTAATCACTCTGTCATACTAGCAGGAATTTTTAAAAAATATAAAATATAAAGAAATATTATTAATAAATACTAGTAAATAACATATTACCCATTTTATGTATGAAGCTTAAGTCTCACACTCAAGGTCAGTGCTCACTACATTAAATAGAGCTAAGTGAAAACAAAGCTGGTGATTGGCCAGAGTGTTATGTCAGTTATTTTGAAGTGGAGAACTACCCAATCACAGTGGGCAGTCACTTGTATCATGGGTGGGACTAATTTACCATTAAAAGTCCACTGAAACCTCAAAAACCATGAGCCGCCAGGGTCTGAAAAGATTTACTTTGAAATGAATGGGGACGCTAATGAAACGTTTGGGGGTGACACTGTTTCACATTTTTGACCAGAACCGTGAATAACTGTAGCGCTATTGAGGAGTTGAAATTAGGAGAACAACCTTATTTTTATGAGCATTTTTTTGTTTCACACCAATACAAAATGATATTTTTTTGTATTATTTTTCAACCGTTGGTAGATTCCACAGTTTCTTTTTTGAGTGCTTTTGTGCAGGATAAACAGCAGTGAACTTGATTAAATGTTCAAAAACGAATGCTGTCTTTACTGAAATATGGATATCGAGGATATTGTTTCTTCAAGTTAAAATAAAAAGTTGGGGTTTTTTGGCCTGTGCAGTGGCGGAGTCATGCTGGTCCATGATATCCGTAAAAATGAGAGCCGAGTCATCGACTTCCGTGAAACGGCACCCTCTGGTCTCCGGGAGGAGATGCTGCAGGATGTGGAGCAGAAGGTAAGGTGTATGCACTGCTAAAGGTTTTTGATATGATGAGAGGTCCTGAGAAAAACTTGTCTTTACTTTTTGCTTGAATTTTGAATGATCTCTCTACTGGCCATACACCCCCCAGAACTGATCCAATTTTCCAACTTTCCATTCAGATTCCTTTCAAATGGTGTGGTTTGTAAATTTATGTCCCTTTCTGTGTGATAATTCCTACATTTTAACCTTTTAATAAGTATTTTTCATCACTATCCATCAATTCAGCATATACAGTACTGTGCAATTATACTTAACACTGCTGTCCAGTAGTTAAATCGGTATTAAGTTAGTGTTTAAACACTAATATTACAATAAATAAACATTATACAGAAACAGTAAATAGTGGTTTTATGCCTGGCACTGTGTTTTCTGAACCATTTCCAGACCTCTTTCCTCATGGAAGCCCAGTGTTACTTGTAGCGACCACCAAATACCTGGGTTTGCTCTTTTTCTTCCATTAGATTAAATCAGGTGTGTTGCTTTAATATATTTTTGTTTCATTTTATATTTATATTTCTAATTTTATAAATCCACACAATGATGGGAAAGAGCAAAAATCTGGAAACAAATCTATCTTTATCTAACCAGCTCACAAAATGTTGAAACTTCCTACTGCTTTCTTATGCATATTGTTAAATGGCTTTATACAATTTGCATAGGTGCCTAAGACTTTTGCCCAGTACTATATATCTTCTATTTAGTAGTTTGTTTAATTATTTATATAAGGAAATGTTCTGTATTGTATGGTGAAATAACTGATTTGACCTATTGTTTGTGTTTCAAGGTGTAGTTGATGGTTGTGTTTGATATTGTGCGTGTTTAAGTAAGTATACAGAAATATTAAACATGCTTGGTGTTACATCTGCGTATCTGTATTTGTGTTTGCTACAGCCTGGTCTGCTGGTGGCTGTTCCAGGAATGCTCAGTGGACTTCATCAAGCTCACCAGCTCTATGGAAAGTACGTTAAAGGTCATTGGATTATGTTCTAAAGTTGTTTTGAGCAAACGCACGCACGGCAACATGTTATGCATTTGCTGATGCAACAGCATTTGATAATAGAAATTGCTCGTGCATTGAAGAAATGCATAATCTTCTGTATCAAACTGTATATATTGTGTTTTTCACATTATCATTATATATTGAGTGGTCCATAGTGTATACATACTCACACTATTAAGCAGCAGAACAAAGTATAGGGACAACTGACCATCACACCAACAGCTTTAATGACATTGCATTCAAATATACAGACTTTAATATACAGACTGGTGTTGGCCTTTGCAGCTATAACAGCTTCCGTTCTTCTAGGAAGGCCTTCAACAAGATTTTGGAGTTTCTGTAGGAATTTGTGGCCATTCAGTCTGTAGAGTATTTATGAGGTCAGGTACCAGGGGCAGACAGACAATCTGAGCAATCTGGAAAAGTCCAGAACGCCCTTCCGGTCTGTTTCCATCAGAGAGCTTTAAAGTAAAATTACAGTCTATGAAGATTTACTGTAGAGCTGCTTTTCTCTCTTCTGCAGAAGACCGTGGAAAGAGGTGATCACCATGGCTGCAGATGTGGCCAGGAATGGATTTAATGTTACCCATGATCTTGGTAGGTGTAACACACCCCAACACACACACCTGCATACAAAACACAGTCATAATAAAACTGTCAGCATTTACATCATGCAAGCAGCAGAGCTTTAGCCTGAACTACGAGGGATATCTCACAGGGTCAAATCAGGACTGGCGTTTAAAAACGTTATCACTGCAACTGTTCAATAATGTCTCCTCCTAGCGGACGCTCTGTCCAAAATAAAAGACCAGGATGTGTCGGAAATGTTCCGGGAGCTCTTCCTGCCCGATGGTCAGCCTCCCCTCTCTGGCCTCTTCACCAGACGCCTCGACCTGGCGGCTATTCTGGACAGGGTTGCAGCCGGCGGGATCTCAGAGTTTTACAGTGGAAATCTGAGTCAGGAAGTGACCACTGCGGTAAAACCCCCTTTACATCCACACATGTTCAGATTATCATTCAGAATATAATTCACAACATTACTCAGAATACCATTTAGGACTTACTCAGCCTTGTGACATTCACTTTCCACACAGATTCTCCACTCCGCTGATAAATAACTCCTAATAAATGACAGCCTGATTTTGAAGTTGATGTAAATGGAAGGTTAAAACAGCGCTCCAGGGTGTTTGTTTGGGGTGTTTGCAGGAGCGTTTGGGGTGTTTACAGGAGCGTGTGGGGTGTTTGTAGGAGCGTGTGGGGTGTTTGTAGGAGCGTGTGGGGTGTTTGTAGGAGCGTGTGGGGTGTTTACAGGAGTGTTTGGGGGGGTTGCAGGAGTGTTTGCAGGAGCGTGTGGGGTGTTTGCAGGAGCGTGTGGGGTGTTTGCAGGAGCGTGTGGGGTGTTTACAGGAGCGTTTGGGGTGTTTGCAGAAGCATTTGGGGTGTTGCTGAGGCGTTTTGGGGTGTGGTTTGTTGTGTTGGGTGTTGATGGTGGGTGTATGTATTCTGCAGGTGCTTTCCAGTGGGGGGGTCCTGACGGAGGAGGACTTCAGTAACTACACCACAGTCCTGCAGCAACCGGTTCAGAGCCTCTACCAGGGTAAACACAATCTCCTCTTTATACTGGACAGTAGCACTCAACAATATGAAAGCTTTTTGTTATAGAAATATTTCTTTTGTAGTTCAATTTTGCTCTTTCTTACTTTCCACAAGATTTTGGAGTTTCTGGGGGAATTTGTGAGCATTCATTCTGTAGAGTATTCATGAGGTCAGGCACTGATGTTGGACGAGAAGGTTTGGCTCATAATCTCCGTTCCAGTTCATCCCAGAGTTGTTGGATGGGGTTGAGGTCAGGGCTCTGTGGTGGCAAATCAATTTCTTCAACAACTCGTCCAACCAGGTCTTTATGGACCTTGCTTTGTGCACTGGAGCACAGTCATGCTGGAATAGAAATGTTTTTCCCAAAACTTTGTCCACAAAGTTGAAAGCATGGCGTTGTCCAAAATGTCTTGGTATGCTGAAGCATTAAGATTACCCTTCACTGGGAGTAAGGGTCCAAGCTGGGAGTTATCGGTCCTAAGGGACCAGTACTTTTGTCCGTATAGTGTAAATACTAATACAGTATATATATATATATATATATTGCATGTATTACAAAGAATATATTTTATGTAAATAATTTAAACTGTATACAAAATGTATAAAAAATATATAATTTATATAGAGTCCACATTATGTGGGTACTGAAAGTGGTAAATGATGCTCTGATTGCTTGATCTCCAGTTCTTTTGTCTGGTTGGATGAAAGTGGGGGGGAGTGGGGGGGAGCAGAGTCAAGGTAAATATTTTGGGCTTTTCATGACGCCTTGTTCTCATCCGCGTAGGTCATCAGGTAATGGCTGCTCCACCGCCCCACGCCGGGACAGCCCTCCTCACTGCCCTCAACATCCTGGAGGGCTACAACATCACCAGTCAGGTGCCGAAGAACAGCACCCACCACTGGGCAGCCGAGGTACTGCACTTTGTCGTTAAGAGTTAAAGTTAATTCGTCATCAAATGTGTACAAGTGCAAAAAGAGATGAAACAACATTTTATCATTCATGAAGAGAAATTCAACTATTTTGGTTCAAAGATTCTGCATAATTAGATGGTTGAGGTGCCCTGCGTGTACTCTAAAATGGGTTTAGTTTTAGGACCAAAAGCTTTTCAAAACTCTAGTAAAACAACAACTCGGACAACAGGCAATAACTTTCTGCGAGGCAGGTATCCGGTTCCATTTGCCGCCACTGTGAACAGTTCTGAGTCGGAGCATTTCACACCAAAACTGCTCTAAACTACAATATTTACATCTCCACCACTTTAATTGTGTGAGTTTTGGAAAATAGGTGTGTAAATTTCTAACCACACGGCCACTTCATTTAAATAATACTTCTCAAGGAAATCATTCAGTGTATCATAAGATCTCTCATTTGATTTGTTTTGCACAATTTGAGGTTGTTTAGAGTGATTCTGGATTATGAATTTTATATGCATGCAAATTTGCACAATTACAAGCTCCTAATGTCATTTTTTATCTCTGTATTAATAAAACACTTAAAAATGTTATTCTGTAATATAACAGTTGTGAATGTTAGAATATTATTCTGTTTAAGCTTTATAGCTGAGATGATACCGTATGCTTGTTTCTTCCTGTTTTTTCCTGAAGTCTCTGAAAATAGCCTTGTCATTGGCCAGTGGGCTCGGAGACCCCACGTATGACCCCTCTGTCTCTGAAGTTTTGGTACAGATGCAGAGGTAAGACAGGCTTAATAATGAATACAACATATGAAATTAATAAACTGTAATTATTGCACTTACACTAACATAACGTTTATGGTAAGACTGTAGATCATGAAATTAAGCAAATGTGACCCGATCCGGCAAAATGAGTCGGAAGTCGGCGTTCTGTTTATTGAGATACGCGCTGATTGTTGAAAAAAATCAAAAATATAATTTTTTCTTTTTTGGTCTTGTATGAAAGAAAAGGTCTTAAAAATTAATCTCTCAAAGTTTCATCATAGAAATAATTGTGAAAATGTACTTAAATGGCTGTTTAATCGGAGTTGTAGCTCTCAAAAGAAACCAAGATGGAAGCGCGCTAGGACCCAGTGGCCACTCAGGGTCCAACACTTTGGTGCTATTGTGTTACTTTTCAAGATTTCATACTGAAACTCGCAAACGGATCTCCAGATAAGAGATAAGCGGGTAGCTTACCTCGGAGATCTCGGGGAGTCCATGCCAGGCTAAAGGCTAATGCTAGCCGTCCGGCAACACAGTAAATCTCCAGTTTTACGTGGATCGGGACTCGCGGATCCAGTCACACGCTTTTTTTTTTTTTCAAGAACGAAACTGATCGTTTTACGCGGAAATATTCAAAGCAACACGGAACCTGCAAATATTCTCTGCTTGTTTTTTGCTTTTTTCGTGACAATATGTTGGGGGTTTTTTTACTCATTTTAGTACTTCTGGCTCCCCGCGCATGGACTTTAAACCTCTCTCGCTCTCTCTAACTCTCTCTCTCTGTCGTTCTCTCTTACTCGCTCTCTCGCTCTCTCTGTATGTATCTCTCTCTCTCTCGTTCGTGACTTTTCGTGAGAGCACGTCTCTCTCTCTCCTCTTCCTCTCTTGGGCGCGCGCGATCTCTCTGTCTCTGTCTCTCTCGCGCGTGCGATCTCTCTCTGTGTCTGTCTCTCTCTTTCTCTCTCTCTCTGTGTCTGTCTCTCTCTTTCTCTCTCTCTCTCTCTGTGTCTGTCTCTCTCTTTCTCTCTCTCTCTCTGTCTCTCTCTCTCTCTGTCTCTCTGTCTGTTTGTCTCTCTCTCTGTCTCTCTCGCTCTCTCTGTCTCTCTCTCTTACTCCCTTTTACTCTCTCTCTCGCTCTCTCTGTGTCTCTCTCGTTCGTGACTTTTCCCTTTTTAAACCTCGGGTTTACCTTTACATTTTCTTTAAGGGTAATGTATTAAACTGAGTTTTAATGAAATTAAAGTGTTTTGGGAGCACATTTGGGGGCATATTTAGAGTTTACTATTAAAATAGGAATTTTAAGGCATTTCTTTGACCAAAACACAACGCGGTTTTTCATTATACGCGGGTGCTCGTGTAACGTAACCCCCGC
>JBBJLR010000139.1:26714430-26724738 GCA_037577145.1 Brachypetersius gabonensis
GGGACTACTTTTAAATGACAGTAATAAGTAATCTGTAATGTATTACAGTTTGGAAGTAACTTGCACAACACTGATTATCACCACCAACGGTAATACAGTGTGTCCCAATTCTTTTGTCCATGTTGTGTGTATTTAAGTCTGGTTGCGTGTGGTTTGGGATGCGGCCCGGTGCTACGCAGGATCACATTCATTCAGTACGGTTCACGAACGTAGTTTGTACACAGTTACGTGGCGAGGGCCCAGCGGGTGGCGTAGTCTGCGTTCGTGAATACGCGTACACTCGGTTTAAGGCGACCCCCCCTCGGTTGGCTACGCGCTGGTAAACGCGTTAGCTAAACAAACCCTGCAAAACGGTTAAATTCCACTCTTTTCCAGATGGACTGAACACAGGTAAAGTGCTGTTTTGCACACCATATTTTTCGGAATGCTTAATTTCTACAGTGCAAGCGAATGAAAAAATCTGGCGGCTAGATTAGCAAAGCTAACCCCGTTAGCCGCTCCGGGGACCGAGCAGTTAGCATTTTGCTATTTGTTTAGCCGTCTTAATTCGTCTCTCTCTCTGGTTGAATGTCTTGTTTATCTTTCTAACTAAAGTAAACATTGAATATGATGATGAAAAGGTGCCCGCAGACCCGAAACGAGACGTTTTGAGCTCCATAAACGGCTAAACGCGTCTGTGTCCGGCTTTATTTTTATTATTTGGAGCTGCTAACAGAACCGGCTAACCCTGCCAGGCATCCCCAGAGAGCTTCTTCCTTACTGTGTCATCATGGAAAAGCCTTTGCCTTGTTTAAAACATCGTTAAGCACCCTTTTCATTGATTTGTTTCAGCATTATAAACAAATCTGGACTGGATTGAGCTATAAGGTGAGCCGTTTAGCTGTCAAAAGCTCTCAGGCAAATAGAAACATTTCCAAGATCTTCTAATCCAATAAATGATGTTAATAGTGCTAGGTTATACACAACTTCGCTCCAGCAACCCCTTTCTGCACTCTTGAGTATATCAATTTTACTGCTACATATTCTGATTGGGATGCCTTTCGAAATGTTAAAGGGCCTATATAATCCCTTTTCTCGAATCTGGGGGGTCCAGGTGCCCCGCAAGGCCAAGCTTGGCCTTGCGGGGTATGTTCGAAAACACTAGAGTAGGTTCTGCTAATCGTTATTGCAGTATCGGCCTCTGCAAAGCATATCCAACTTATGGCCTGAACCAATGAAGAAACAGGTGCCGATGATTCCAGATGATCAGGCGGAGATTAGTATACCGGTGGTGATGAATGCTGAGTGGTTGGAACACTTTTATCTAGGCATCATGTATATTTAGGCACTTTGCATTCTGTCGCAATAAAACATTTGTTTCCTGTTTCTTGAATTGAATCTACTTTGGATGCCAAATACAAGACTGTTTGAGGGGAATAGTGCTTTTGCGCCAAAAAGATGATTCAAGGCAAAGTATTGTGAAATGAAAGGGGCTCAACACTTTTGCACTGAAAGGTAGTTGCGGAGATTTGTGTGTGTGCATTGTGTTCTTGACAGACTTTGTAAATGGTTAAACATTTAAATATACATACTCACACAGACACAGAAAAAGTGGAAATGTGCAAATTTATATATGCAGGCATAAATATAATACTGGAATGTAGTATATGTGTGTAAGAAGTACATTATAAGTATACAGTCAAAAGTCTCTATAAAATACAGTAATTCTGACACAGTACAAAGACAAGTATAGGCACTTTTCCACAGTTGTGCAGAAGCCATGCTGTGCCTAAACTGTGCTGTGATGCACGGAAGTTGTATCACGCTTTGATTTTCCAGTGTATCTCAGGCGGATAACAGTGTTTTTGTCACACGGTTCCCTCCGAATGGTTTGTGGTAGGTCATCGTCGCGAAACTGCGTCCATGGAGTCGAGCTAGGAGAACGTTTTTTCTGTGAGCTCCTTTTATTATTGTGGTCTTTTATTCATAGTGTTGTTTGAGGTATATTTATGTTTAGCCATGTGAATAAAACCTGACCTAACTTGTAATGATGGCTTGATTCACTTTCACATTTCTCACAGCAATAGATACACTTGTTAGCATCATAGAAAACTCCCAATTAAATTTACCTTCAGCCCAAATAGACTGCCATGCTTCTACTTTGTTTACATTCCAGTTGATAGTTTGTATCTGGTTGTTGTTCACTTGTGCTGACAAAAATGGGAGGTGCATCTTTTGTCATGACCCCATTTGACCAATCAGAAAGCAGTGCTGCAGTCAGCTTGGCTATATGCCGTTGTTTGGTTCGGGTACAGGTCGTTTTATTTGTAATTGAAGAACGTTTGTTATAATTGTGAGAATGAACTGTAGATACTTGACTGAAATTTTTGCAGAGCTATTTTTCTTTCTATGATTTGAATAGACAGTTGAAAGAAGTTTGTAGTCACCTGATTTGAATTTCTTTCTTGCTGTCCTGTCAAGAAAGAAATTAAAATTCATAGTTGGTTTAATTTCAAGAAAATAATCCATCAGCCTTCTCTCTTTAGGAGACATGCCATATCAGAGTATGTCACTTTTTAGGGCACATTTTTATTTCCTTACTGAAATTCAGGCTTTTTACAGAAAGAGAAAGATAAAAGGAATAAAAACATCCATTTTGAATTTATTGATAACAAACAATTCTACCTGTTCATAGTCTCTCCCATTAACACTGAAGTTTTAAGGAGTGTTTCAGCCTGGATTGTTTTTTAAATGAGGCAGAGTCAGAACAGCCCCCCCGACCCTGAATGCAGGAATAAGGGGTAGATGATGGATGGATGGATGGATGGAGATTCAGACCAGAGCTCAGGGAGGTTCAGAGTGGGTTTAGTATGAGACAGTCCTGTCTGGAGAAACTCAAGTCAGAACTATTCACAGTGATGATGAATGGAACCAGATGTCTGCCTCTAAAAGTTCCCTCAGAGAAAGTCAAACAGTTAAAGTTGGCACCATAATGTAACTACTGTACCATTAGTAACCACCTGGCAACACCATAGCAACCATTAGTAACCACATAGCAACCGCCTAGTAACAACCAGTTACAAGATTCAACATTTTTATTTGCCATTTGCTCATTAGAACAGCAATCCATGCACATTGAAATTCTTGTGCAAAGCTCTCCAAGTCAAGTTACATTTTTATGAAAAAAATTAAAGCAGAGAATGGAGCAATCTACTAATGGTATATACTGTATCAAAACACTGTACAAAGAGTAAGCAAAAAAGATTTGCAACCATGCAATCACATTTTGCATTTTTATCACCCAAGTACAATCATATGTCAGTCTTTAAGACATCCTGTTTAATTCTGAGGGTTAGAGAGAAATAATCAAGTTAAAATTTTTATGACTGTTTTTGATTCAGAAATCAGCTGAACTCGAGCAGCAAGAAAGAAATTTGCATATATCTCTAATATTATCTACATTTGCATTCTGTGTTTTAAAGATAAGTATTTAAGTACCCTTTGTTAAAATACCCTTTTTTATTCTAACAGCAGCAAAACAGCAAGAGACCACCCAGCTCTTTTTGGAAGGGCCATGGCACAACAGCCCAACCTGTCTGAGCTCACCAGGTGCACAGTATCCTCTGAAGTCCATTTAACCCCTGACTGTGACTCCGGAGTAGAAGATGGAGATGAAGTCTACAACAGCAGCCGTGCTATGTCCCCTGGTAGTCCAGAGGGAGAAGAAACCACTATCTTTGTGGCATTTAAAGGAAACCTGGATGACCTTGACTTTCAGGAAAAGCTTGATAATATCTTGAAGGGGATGCCGCCAATGCTTTCACTGGGTGAGGGCATGTGAAGCTTAATCACAAATTGTTACTTAATATTCTTCTCACTGGAGCATCCTTTTTATTCTTTCACCTATTTAATTTACATTTATTAAATTCAGTGATGTTGAGTACATGAAAAACTTTCCATGCAAAAATATAAAAGTACACGTAGTTACACATAGTTGCCGATTAAGAAGATTCCAAACTGAAGAGTTCCCGATAGACGTTGTGTTGTCTGTTTCGACTTAATGAACATATGATTAAGGGCAGTATCTCTAGCGATGAATATATGGTCAATTGTCATCTTTTGAGTGACCCACAATTTTGACCACGCCCAAAATAGACCATTATTACTCAAAAACAATTTCTTCAAAAAGACCAAAAAAGTTCAAATCACACTACTGTTGTTTTGAGGTTTTCTTTTTATTGTTCTTTTTATAGCCAAAGAACTTTGTCCAAGCCTGTATTACATTTTGGCAAATTTTTTTCTCCACACGTTTTCAGCCATATTCTAATCAGTCCTGATTGAAATGTCAAACTCAAAAGCTTTACCATATCAGCCATTTTCTATCCTTTTCTTGTACATGTCAGACCTCATAATGATTCAGTTTGTTTACGGTTTTTCAGTAAACAATTCAGTGCAGCATGAAATTAAAATTTTTGCCACAATTTTTAAAAAACATTTTAAACAAAATACATTGAACATACATATAATTGGACGATAGTAAGCATAGTGTATAGCATGATATATTTAGTACAAAATATTTTCTGTGGGTTTTTTTTGTTAATATTTGGTTAGTTTTTTTTGTCTTCATACAATATTTTATTTTATCTTTGTGTGGTCATAAGATAATCATTTAGCATGTAACATTAATTAAGCATAAAAGTGAGCATATATTTCACTAAATATTAATAAATAACAAAATTGAAGCAGTTGAATTGCCACCACATCTGTACAAAATAATGACTTTATTACATCTCTAGTAAGTACTACATGCCTTGTTAACTGTCCTTATGTGTTTGACTACATGCTTAATTCATGCTGCTCTATATGTCTGGTAAAGGTCCTGAGAGGTTGGAACCCCAGCGAGTGGAGCCATGGAACAGTGTGAGAGTCACCTTCAACATCCCCAGAGAAGCTGCAGAACGACTCCGCCTTCTCGCTCAAAACAACCAGCAGCAGCTCCGGGACCTAGGGATCCTCTCAGTGCAAATAGAAGGTGTGCTGGTTTATCTACCTGTTGATTTTTCAGCATAGTTCAGCTGTTGAAATGTGAACAAAATTATTCAGAATCGTTTGACATGGAATGGTATAAGCTGAACAGGGCTTTATTTAAAGTGGTGTTCAGTGGAACCAGGGAATCGTTGTTCACAGTGCAAATACAGTAAATGCCCGATAACCTGCGGTTCAGCATTTGCGGATTCAGTCATTAACCTAACTCATAGTTGTTAGCGGAAACAACTATAGCGGAAGTGCAGATATCCTCCTGATTTATTTTCGTGTCCGTGTATAATTTTTCATGCATTTTAGTGCTAAATTATTAAGAAAAATGGAATTTACTAACTTTGTAGCAAAATATTACTGTAAATTCAGCCACATTTCCATATGAAATGTAACTATACATGTTTTGCTCTTGTGGAGTGAACACAAAAAAATACAGCTGTACAATCTGAGAGCGTTATTCATTTGTCTTTGGTGCTGATTGGCTGCCCTGTGACATATTTTCGGCAGCTGCAGTCCAGAATTCCTGCATCAGAACAGTTTCCCCTGTGGAGTGTCTCGAGTGTTCTTGTGGTTTCCATTTTGTTCTTCCTAAGGCCATGTATTTTTATTACTGTAAATGTAATTCATTTATTGCTGTATTTGCCCTGTTTATACTAAAGAAAACACGCTTGCTTGAGTAGTTCAGTTTACACTGTTTACATTTTCTTAGATTAAAATGATGTTTTGGAAGCATATTTAGGGTTTGCACTATAAAAATAAGCAATTTTTAGGCATTTTTTTCCCCCACATTACAAATTCACATGACATTTTTTCACAATTTACGGATGCTCTTGGAATGCAACCCCTGCGAATGTTTTTGTATTTTTGTTTTATTTACTGTTCAAACCTATGTTCTAAATTGTTAGACTTCACCTTTTAAAAGTGAAGTTTTCTAAATGGTTATTGACCTGGATGTACAAATCTTGGAAAAGCCTTTTATATAAAATTACTATTGACGGGTGTGTGTGTTTGTTTTTGAACACTTGTGGTTGAACAAATGTTTTGTTGTTCTAAAGGTTTACTCTGAAATACTAAAAACATGTTTCATAGGTGAAGGACCCATTAATGTTGCAGTTGGACCAAACAGAGGTCAAGAAGTCAGGGTGAATGGGCCCATTGGGGCTCCTGGCCAGATGGGAATGGATGTTGGCTTCCCAATGCAACAAGGCCCTGGTAATCAGTTTTAAAAGGCAGTTCTTCTGCCTTTAAATTCTTCTTTGTTCATTTACATATTCCTTCACTAAAATGAATGCCTCGTTCTCGCTTTATTTCCTCTATGACTTCCGCTCTTAATAGGCTAACAGTCTCTAATGCCATGAAATAAAAATCCTTTCAACTAGACTACCCAAATAATGGTGTTATTCCAAATTACAGATATGATGTTCTGTCCTGTTAACTTCATTTGACAGAAAAGATTATTAAAATTCCAACACAGACCTCCAAAGCACAATCTTTTTCTCAGTCTTTTGCATTTGGAAAGATTTAAAATATTAAAAATCATGGCTTAACATGCGTCTAAGAGAGAAGAACCATAACCAGATACAAAAATAATGAAGAATTCAAGTTGAATTCCAGATGACTGTAAGCATTTTAAGCACCGGTATCAATATTCTATTGATACCGGTAGATTTATCGGTATCAATAGAAAGAGGCATAGATTTTGTGTCACAGATTAGGACTTTAAATTTAAATTTAAAAAGTTTCCCATTGACAAAGAAAGTTGCCTGAGCTCATTACAGAATAATGTACAAGATTTTTGGGTTTTGAAGGTGGAATGCGGATGAACAACCCCTCAATGGTGCCATCTGGACCTGGCATGTCTGCACAGGGTATGTTGCCAGGCAGTAGTGTACAGATGCATCCAAGAGTTCCTAGGCCACCCACGCAGACAGGTATGAAATTAAATTGCAGTTTCATGTCTAATCATAAGTATGTTGGACAAATGTTTTCAGTTGTTTTTGGTTTTTTTTAGATTCTATGGATCCCATGCTGTCAGGCTTAGCTTTGCAACAGCAACAACAGCTTCAGCATCCACAGGCACCACATGGCCCACCCAACTCAATGGGCCCACAAGGTCATCACATGCAGGGCATGCAAGCAAACCGGCCGCTCAATCCAGCAGCCTTGCAGCAACTTCAGCAACAACAACAGCAGCACCAACAACAACAGGCTCAACTAGCACAATTAGGTGCTGCTAGAGGCCCCTTCAACCCTTCTAACCAAATGCCTGTTCCTGCTGGCTGGAACCAGTTGTCCTCTGGCGTTCATCAACCACCACCTTCTCAGGGCTCAATGGCTCCAGCTTGGAGAAAAGGCCCTCCTCCACAGGCTCAAATGGGACAGCGTCCTCCCTCCTTGGCATCCGTGCAAACGCCAAACCATCCACCACCTCCATATCCTTTTGGCAGCCAGCAGGCTGGGCAGGTTTTCAATGCCATGACACAGCAACAATTACAGCAACAGCCAGCAGGCCCCAACCAATTTGCTGCCCCTCAACCAAAAGGTCCACAGGGAGTGCCAGGAGTTGTTGGACCGAGGGCCCCTCCTCCTCTGCCCCCTGTGTCTGCTGCACAGGGCAGCCTAGCAGCCAAATCCCCTGGATCGTCATCTTCACCATTCCAGCAAGGCTCACCTGGAACACCCCCTATGATGGGACAGGGCCAAGGTCAGCTAGGTCCACGTCCCAATACTCAACCAGGATTCCCTCAGGGAGTTGGATCCCCAGGCAGGGCTGTGCTGGCCCAACAGGGTAACGTCCAAACAGGATTTATAGGCATGCCACAGCATGGACAGGTTCCCCAAGGTGGGATTGGAGGTATGCTGTCTGGAGTTGTTTTTTAATATTGTGTACTATTGTCTCTTGTGTAACACCTATAAGTCTTGTTGTTTGTATTTAAAATAAAGCATTTGTTTTTATTTTGAGGTATGCCAAAACGAATGCCAATAGGGTTCCCGAATGTTCCTGTAAATCAGAACTTTGCACAAGGACAGGTTACAGCTGGTGGGGCTGTAACCCCCTCAGGCAGTGTGCCCCAGCTTCCAAACAGTCAGAGCATGGTACACCCAGGTACAGTGGGATGTTTGATATACTGAGGAATTTTTCTTAGCATCTTATTTTGGATGTTGGCTGCAAGATCAAGTAGTCCTTTTACAATTTTTAATTGAATCTCATTCTTATTTGTTGCAGGTGCTCAACCTTCAGTGTCCGCACCAAACCACCTGCAGCCCAATTCTCTACAAACTGGTGTAATTAGCCATCATGGTGGAATGGCTCCCCAGCCTCCAGCCACCTCAGGTGGCACTATGGGACAAGCTCAGACAAGTCTACAGACCCAGATGATGGGCATTCAGTCCCAGCTTCAAAGTCAGTCAGTGGCCTTGTCTCAAGGTCAAATTTTGCAAGGCCAGACAGGGGGTCAGACCATCCTTTCTCGGCCCATGAATCAAGGACAGCGAGGAATGACTCCTCCTAAACAAATGATGCCTCCACAGGGTCAAGGGATGATGCAGGGCCAAGGCCAGCTTAGTGGGGGACAGGGGCATCAAGCGTTACTCTTGCAACAACAGCAACAACAGCATCAACAACAGCAGCAGCAGCAGCAGGCATCACAGCAGCAACAGCAAAATGTTATGATGGAACAAATGGTAGTCAGTCAGATGCAAGGTAACAAGCAGGCCTTTGGGCCCAAAGGTCAGCCAGGGGTCATGCAGGGACCAATGATGCGAGGTCCTTCTCCTAATTTGCCAGGCAACATGGTACAGTTTCAGTCTCAACAGCAAATGACTCCACAGCAACAGCAGCAAATGGCTCAATTACAGCAACAGCAGCAGCAATTACAGCAACAGCAGTTGCAGCAGCAGCAACAACTACAACTGCAACACCAACAGCCACAACAGCAGCAATTACAACAGCAGCAGCTACAACAGCAGCATCAGCAAATGGCACAACAGCCCCAACAGATCCCATTAAATGGTAATCCAAATCAAACATTAGGCATGCATGGCCCTCAGATGCGACTTCAAGGGCATCATTTGGTGCAACAGCAGCTTCAGCAGCAGCAGCTTCAGCAGCAGCAGCTTCAGCAGCAGCAGCTTCAGCAGAAACAGCAGCAACAACATCCACAGCAGCAGCATGTAATGCAACAGTTACAACAGCAACAACAGCAACAGCAACAGCAGCAACAGCAGCAGCAAACTGCCCAGCAACATCCTCATCAAATGGCCGATGGCAGTGGAAATGCAGGTGACATCAGTCAACAGCAGATGCTTCCAGACATGCAAATTCAGCAGCAGCAAGGCATTATGGGTGGACCTCAACACATACAGGGGGGCAATGGCCATTTCCCTGGTCATGGTATGCCCTTTAATCCACAATTTGGTGGCCAGATGCCAATGGGTGGTCCCTGTGGGCAAGCAGGTGGTTTTCCAGTGAGTAAGGATGTTACACTGACCAGCCCATTATTAGTTAACCTACTCCAGAGTGACATTTCTGCCAGCCAATTTGGGCCAGGTGGCAAACAGGGAGCAGGTGGAACTGGTGTTAACCAAGCAAAACCAAAAAAGAAAAAACCTCCTCGTAAGAAGAAACCTAAACAAGCAGAAGGACAGCAGTCTGTTGAAGGCCTTAGGTAAGGGTACTGTACTTTATGTACTTCAAAAGGTGGTTAATTTAAAAGTTGTCATCATCCTCAAATGAATTGTTATCTTTTATTTCCCCCTTTCTTATAGTGGCATAGATGCCGTTTCACAGGGAATGGAAGATGTAGAGCTGCCAGGACTAGGCAGTGATCAAGGAGCGGGCATGGATTCTTCTAACTCAAAGCTAACTGAATTCACTAATCGGCCAGGTATGATTAGTATCAAGGACATGATGATTTTCTATTTTATAATGTAAGATACCTGAAATGTATGACTTGTCACAATGCAACATGGCTGTTTTTCCAAGGATCTTTAAGCTCATTATCAATTAAATTAGTTTGTTGAAGTAATACAGCAAGTCTAACAAAGAACATAAAGCTTGTTTATTTTGTTTATGTTGAACTTGAAACCAGTTAAGCACAGCATATGGAACTTTACCTTTTACTCATTTATTTGCCTCCTGGTAGTTTCTGCCATAGTTTTGTGTAAATGTATGGTATATGCCCTTTGGAGGTATTTATTAAGCAATAGGTAAGTGCCATATATATACACTGCTCACAAAAATTAAAGGAACACTTTAAAGAAACACATTAGATACATCAGATCTCAATATGA
>JBBJLR010000139.1:26737736-26756153 GCA_037577145.1 Brachypetersius gabonensis
TGTGTGTGTGTGTGTGTGTGTTTGTGTGTGTGTGTGTGTGTGTGTGTGTGTGTGTGTGTGTGTGTGTGTGTGTGTGAGAGAGAGTAAGATAACCATGTACAGACACTTGCTTTTAAAAAGAAATTGTTTTTGTCCCTGCTTCTAAATGGTATCCTATTTAGAACTGTGTGTGTATTATATGCTGGATTAATCATGAAGCCTGATAATAGAATGATCATGTTGATTGTATAATAATGTTGCAGAATCGGATTAAATTTTCTACTCTTGTCCCTTTATGTGGTTGAGTAATTGAGTCGTGCACTTCTCAGTTCCCTGTTACTTAAGTAAACTTTGTTTCAGTGTGACCCTTGTTTCTGTTCTCCTTTCTTTTTTTTCGGTCTTTTTTTGTTTGGTCTTTTTACATGGGCAGCTAAATATTTTCCTGTACAATTTTCTCCCTCCCCACATCCCACAAACAGAAATCTCAATTATGAACCTGAAATGTAAAAATAAAAGCTTGATTTCTCAAGCAGCCATTTCTTTCATTTGTGAAATAATTTGAATCTATATATGCTACTTTTTTTTTCTTTTCTTTTTTTTTGGCCAAAACCAAAAATGAGGAAACACTCATGAATAGCCTAAATGCAAGATAGCAGAAATATTATACAATTAAATATCTTCTCTCATAAAACAAGTGAATTCATGTGCATTTTAATATTCTGAACAAAGTGCATGAACAAAGTGCATCCAGACTTTAAAAACTGCTGAAACATAATATTCTCTGTAGGTGTATAACAAAAATGTATCAAAACAAAGACTGGCAGCCCATATATTAACTATAATCACTGGAAAACGTTCTTGCTATTAAAAAAAATAGAGCGGGTGTGCTCGAAGGGTCTTGCCTCTTCTGTGCTTCATGTATGGCGTTCTGGATGTTTGGATTTTATGATAAATGAATCCTGATGTTGAGAAAGTATTTGTGGATGCAACCCCACTAGTAATTTTGTCATTGCCCGCTTAACAAACAGCTTTACGCGGCAGACATGTTGACTCTAATACAATCTGGCGCGTACAGGTTGCGATTGTTGATTGAGTCATCATAAGTCATTCCGTGTCTACATATACAGTAACATTCTAAAAAAAAAAATGCCTACATTTTTTTCATGTGAAAACCCTAAATATGGAAATTAACCTGAAAGTGTAAACCTGTATTTGTACTGTACAGTTTACACTGAACTGCCTCTTGCTAAGATACAGTAATAAATTAATTTAATTTACTGTAATAAAAATACAGGGCTTTACAAAGAACAAAACGAAAAACACGATACGCTCCACGGGGGAAATTCTAAACCGCAGCTGTGTCATAGGAGCAAAGAGAAATATATACACACACATTTGTATGCATATCCTATCATGCGTTTTATATACTGTACACACAGAAAATTACAATTATGAAGATTTAATTTAAAAACTTTTTCCATATGTGAAATTATTTGCATCATATATATATTGTATGTATGTATATGTGTGTGTATATACAGGTGCATCTCAATAAATTTGAATATCATTGAAATGTTAATTTAATTCAGTAATTCAAAAAGTGCAACTTATATATATAGTTTCATTACACACTGATATACTGTATTTCAAGTGATTCTTATTTTGCTGATTATGGCCTATAGGTAATGAAACCCCAAATTTCTCAGAAAATTTGAATACTACCTAAGACCAATTAAAATGATTTTTATTCAAGAAATGTTGGTCTACTGAAAAGTATGTCCATGTACACACTCAATACTTGGTCAGGACATTTCAACAGCAACTGTGCCTGTGGCCTTCCGTTTCCGTACAGTACTCTGTGAACAACCAGTTTCTTTAACAATGGCTTTTTGTGCCTTCCTTTCCTTGCTATCAATGACTGTCTTCTGGACAAGACAGCAGTCTTCCCCATGATGTGTGTGTGTACTGAACCAGACTGAGAGACCATTTAAAAGCTCAGGACACCTTTGTGGGTGTATATATATATATATATATATATATATATATATAAACATATATGTACGTACATATTCAAATTATAATTTAAATTATAGGAATGTGTATACACATTTATATTTATCATAAAATTATATAGATATTTGTGATGGGTATATCAATATTAAGTTTACCTGTACATAGCTATAGATGTATGTATGTGCTTATATGTAATTTTCTTTTTATTTTGATTCAATTTTAACACGTTAGTAAAGTGATCTATTGGATCTTAACAACGAAAGGAGGGTTAGAGGTTAGTGGGCGTGGTCTGTTGCAAAGGTCTACTTAATTGAAGGTCCAATCAGGTGCTGGCAATTCAGATAAACGCAGATGTGCTGTAGGGTGTGTGTGTTTGGACGTGTTTGGAGCGGGTTCTGTGTGTGTTTGGACGTGTTTGGAGCGGGTTCTGTGTATGGTTCTGAGGCTGCTTGAATGTGTGTGTCGGTGCAGAACATCTGAGGTGTTTGTTTCTCGAGACTCAAGCTTTTCGATGGAGCGATGTGTGTTGCGGGACATCAGGGCGGTCTCTCTGGGGGACGTGCTCACGCTGCAGGGTCAGCCGGTGTGTGAGGAACAGGCCTGGGCCATCTGCTACCAGCTCTGCTCCCTGTTGGAGCCCACCTTCAGCTCCGATCCGGGGGGGAGGCTCAGCCCGTGGAGGAACTTCAGACTGCCCGGTCCTGAACGCATTTTCATCTCGGAGGACGGAAACCTCTCCCTCAGGACGGACAGCTCTCAGACGGGTAACGCTGGAGGTTCCTCTTTAGATCATCTCTTGTTCTTCCCTGGTGGTCTGACTTCTGTTATTCACGTGGGCTGTTATCTGATCCCACCAGGTGAGCAGTTTGTTCTGAAGACTGAAGCTCAGGTGAGCAGCTCCTCATCACGGCTGGTGTTAAAGGAGAGCACCACCAAATGTTCAAGATTTCTCCAGCATACAGTCATTAAGTGGGAGGTGGTTCAGAGTGTTTGAGTGTCGCAACACTATAATTACCAAAATGTATTTTCTTACCCGGTGTAATTCTTTATATTGGTGGTAAATGGAACCAGACGTCTCAAACACAAATAACAGCAGTTTTATTCCCTATCGACCACCAGTGAAGCTTCACGTGGGTGAGTGTTTATATGGGTGTTGAAAAAGGCAAATCTGATCTAAATCGGTTGGCTGTACTAGTGCGCTGCTGTATTAGGTGAAATACAGGCTTGAGATCTTGAGCCATCCCTCATTTCTGCAGAAGTGGGTAGAGCAGCCAAAAATTGTACGTTCAAATAATTACCTGAGTAAGAGTATGAAAATATTTAATGAAAAAAACTACTCTAGTACTATAACTTTTATTGTTTTTTTTTGTTGTAATAATCGGAGTGTGAATGAAATCAAATAGACAAACAAAATGGCAATGTGCCAATTCTTTAACTAAAACAATAATTGATTACATTTGTACAAGATGACAAATAGCAGTAAATAAAATATAAATTGATATAAATTAAGGCAAATTCAAAGTAAATATAGCGCATTTTCTGACTAAAACCGTCTTCTCTGTAGCGTATCGAGTAGAAAAAATGAAATAAATGGAAACAAATGTTTTACAGTGACAGGCTGCAACATACCTAAAGATACAAGGTACCTATAGAGGCGTTCCAATTCAGCATCACCAGTATACTGATCATCTGGAATCATCTGTACCTCCACTAGTTCAGGCCTTAAGTTAGATGTGCTTTTTTTTCCTGCTTGAATGATTTGTGTGTGGTCACTGTGTGGATTAACACACAAACGTTCCTCTGGAACTGGTCAGGTTCAGAGGCTTTGAAAGTCCTTCATGAAGCCTGGAGATCTCTTCCTCAAGACTGTATTAAAATAAAAACATAAAACATAAAGAAATGTTGGGTGGCTGAAGACTTTTGCACAGTAGTGTACATAAGCAGTATTTTCCAGTCTAGACTTGGAGTACGAACTTCAAACAACTGTAATTGTAAAAGCAGCATAATTTCTTATAGAGCTTAATAGAAATTCACAATATGGACATATCAGCACTGTGATTTTTCCTCATATATATCCGCCTTTAAATATTTTTAACGTTGTACGTGACCCTGGAACCGTTACTCCCAGACAACAGTGGAGACATGAAGCAGGTTGGGAAACAGAAAGGGGGCATAGGGGAATTGAGAAAAGAAGAAAATGAAATAATGGGTTGCAAAAACGACACGACATGCAGAGACAGTCCTTGAAAGGCCCCATCAGCTGACCGTTCATTGAAAGTTTCAGGTGTTGCTTTGTGAAATTTTGCTGTAGCATGTTTCGAAATTAAAATATCTCAAAGGAAGGAGTGCCAGAGAGATGTGAAATGTACCTGATAAGCTGGCAGCTCTCTGGATGTTTTGATAGACCGTGGACTACGTGGGGCGTCTGATGTACTCCTGTCTCGACTGGGGTCTTGGAGCAGATGTGGAACGGGAGCTGGGCAAGACGTTGGAACTGCTGGTGTCTCAGATGACCAGCAGAGATGTCGGTCTTGGAGCTGAGCACTGTCTTCAGACAATATGCACGATTATGGAGGTCCTCCAGGTAAGCATGTAATTCAGTCAAAAATCTAAAAAATCTGGCATGTTTCTCTCAAGTGTGAAAATGTGAGCTTGTCCAAGCAACAGTGCTAACAGCTGTAGCAACTTTACTAAACCAAACCCTCTACATGTGTACATTGGGGGTCCTGACCACTGACTAATGGGGTATGAAAGTGTTGCCACCCTTACTAAAGGCCCACCCTTGGGAACTGCTTAGTTTAGCTGTATGGAGACACAGGTCTTAAACATGAGTAAAATTAGCCCAATTTTGCATTGACCATCAAATAATAAAAAAAACATTCACCATGTTTTGGTTTTTTTTTTGTTGGTTTAATTACTTTTTATTGATTTTAACTTGAATAAATAGCAAACAATTGCAACGCTTTAGAGGAAGAAAAAAAGTGGAAGGATAGAGAACAGAAAAAACATGAAATGTATGTTCAGTAATAGAAAAGGTATAGAATATGACCAGTCATCAATAGCTTGAAAGTATTGCTTTGTAAAATTTGTTCCAAAATTAACTAACAAAAATATCAAGGAGCTCCTTGTGAATGTTTAGGTGTCATAAATTGCCATCAGAAACAGTTTCTCAATATAAAAATTCTTTAAATCTGTTTTGGTTTAAACCTCAAACAATAAAGGTTCCCATATGGCTCTTTGGCTGGAAAGAATAAACTTGTTGGAAGGTTCTATAGCGTTTTAAAGGGTTTTCCTTTCATTATGTGGCAGTTTTCTGAACTTTAGAGGTTCTTCGCATACCTACACTATGTGGACAAAATGGGACAATCCTGTGTTTTAGGGTTTATGCCCTTTACTTCTAGTGAAGGGCAATCTAAATACTTCAGCATGACATTCTGGACAACACCATGCTTCCAACTTCTTAGGACACCATTTGGGGAAGGTAAAGGGCCTTTGGGTAATTTGGATACCTAGAGGGTAAAATGTTGTGTTCCAGCAGGACTGTGCCCCAGTGCACAAAGACATGGTTCAGTGAGTTCGGTGTGGAAGAACTTGACTGGCTCACACAGAGAGAGACCTCAACTGCTTCCGACACTGAACTGGAATGGAGATTCTTGTCCAACATTACTGAATGACCTCATAAATGCTCTACAGAATGAATGGGCACAAGGTTTCCACAGAAACTCCTAAATCTTGCAGAAGGCCTTCCAAGAAGACAAGAAGCAATTATTGTACAATGTCATTCAGGTCCCTGTTGGTGTAATGGACAGGCATTCCAATTTAGTCCATAAAGTGGTGACCACAGTAATGCTTTAACAAAGCAGTATTTAAGGTATTTTTTGGCTCTAGTGTTTAAGTGCAGCTTTGCTGAATGTCTTTCAGGTTTGTGAGGAGCGTCTTTATAATCCCAGACAGGCAGCACAGCACTACAGAAGTGTGTGTTCCACTCTTTACTCACACACCATCGAGCTGTGCCACTACCTACAGATCATTCAGCAAACCAAGGAGGTGAGGAGGAGTCCTTTTTTTATTTTTTTTTTAAAGAAGAAAGGAAGATGGTATTTTTGATTTGTTTTTTTGTTTGCTTCAGTATGACCACACACAAAAACAAATAAAAACAGACATGCCTTAACGTTCATCTTAGTGTTTGTGTGTAAGGTCTTATTTGACATTAAAAATCTCTCCTCAGAATCTACAGAAAATTAGCCTGGGGTCTGAGACCAGTCTGGAACCAAACATCACCACTAACTGGGTAAGCAAGGCTTATGCAGAGTTTCTGATTAAAAACTAAAAACTTTTGTCAATTGTGAAATTCCTGTCTGTCAGTTCTTTATTACAGGGAATAATGTTCATTCATAATCATGTGCAGTTTTACATGAATCAGGAATCGCAGATTCAGTCACACAGATTTTTTGTTCGAGCTCCACGATGCGGAAACTGCAAATGTTCTCCGCGTTTGTTTTTTTTTTGTTGCTCATTTTAGTTCTAAATTATTAAAAATATAATTTTGTAATAGCATACATATTTATCCAAATATAAATTCAGCTAAATTTCCAGTTACTGGCTGCTTCCCTCCTGTTCTCCTGTTTTCATGTTATTCTTCTAAAAGTCCTATGCCGCCCAAACACCCTGCATCTTCTGGCAATGCAGCTCAGCATCTCGGCCGCATCTCATCTTGAGAATTACAGGCCGACGGTTGTCGTTCGGGGGCCAAGATTTCATTTTAAATTCAGCTTAGTACATTACACTTAACAAAACTGGCTACAGGGGCGGACTGGCAATCTGTTTGTTTTGGAAAAGTCCCAACAGACTGAGCATCTGATGGCCCTTCTGGACTTTTCCAGAATGCACAGATTCTGGAAGCTCTATTTTTATTACAGTAAATTAAATTAAGAGGCTTTAGAGCTCTGCTTTAACCAGCGGGTCACTACGATACAACTCTCTGCTGAATGAACAGTAAATTATTGAACTGTAAAAATGATTGGTGATTACTCCATTTTTATTTAAAAATTACAGTAAATGTTTTGAGCATTTTGGGGGGCATATTTGTGGTTTACACTATAAATAGGCGTTTTTCATACGGCACAATAACTCCTTATATGGAAGTTCCGCCTTTTTTTTTTTGGTGTTTGAGGTGTCATGCTGACTGGGGATTGCCTAGGTTTATTTCATTTCAGGTCTAAGAAATGGGTGAAAAAACACATGTTTAAACCTGGGAGAACTTTCAGGATAATCTCAGCCCACAAGGGGGAGGGAAACCTCGCAGAGGGAGGTGGGGGTCCAGGGGCAGCTGAGCAAACGGCGAGCGTGTAGGAGAGCAAACACAGTTTTTGGCTGTTTTACATTGGTTTTTATTTGTTGAAATTTTCCTTGTATGCTCTGAATTCTAAGAATGAAACTAGGGGCTCTTTCTCCAGAACAGTACTCCAGAGTTTGCATGGAAGGACCTGATGGAGGAGCTGAGCAGGGGTGTGGTCTTGCGCCCTCTGAAGACTGAACCAAGCACCAGCACCCCTCGACCTGGGGAGACCTCCCCTATCAGCCAGGTCCTGCAGGAAATCCAGCTCAGACGCTGCACACTCCGCAAAGTGCAGGTCAGTGCCACGTTATGTTGTAGCTTTCAGCAACATCATTTTCCTTTTTTTGTTTTTTTTTATGTCCTACATCTGCTCAGAGTATATTTTCCACTGATGTTTGTGTGGTTTTATACACCAACAATAGGCTTAGTTACTGCGCACTGAAGGCTGATTATATGCAAGTCACAGTATTCGTAGTCTGGTTGTTTTTTACAGTTATTTTTGGACAGTTATACTGAGTGATAAGGAGTGGAAGGACCACACTACCCACCCAAAGAGAAAGAGGACAGTTATACTGAGTGATGGGCAGGAGGGGCAGGCCCACCCTACATTCTCAGAGGGAGCAAAGTTACTCTGGATATGGCCCCCGCTAAATTGTTTGTGCTTTTGAGCTTTTTGTGCTTTTGTTGCTTCATTTGTCCTGTCTTTTTCGGACAGGTGGGGAGGAGCAGTCAGAACAAGCCAGACCCTCATCAGGAGCTCCTTGACGTCATAAGGTCAGGGCCGAAACTGCGGCCAGTGAGTATCGTCTTTTATAAATGAATCACTTTCTTCTAGTATGTGTCCTATTGTCTGTATGTAGCAGACAGAGTTGCAGCCAATAAGTGGTGGAGATCTGAGTTTTCTGTCCTAAAGGAGCAGCAGATCCCTGTTTTGGTATGTTTTCCAGGTTTCGGAGCGTAACCTAAAGCCCAGGGTCCAGACCCCCAAACAGGAGGCCAGTCTCCATGAACTGCTGATGCAGGAGATCCGCTCAGCTGACCGAATGAAGCTGCTGTCGTCATGTAAGAGGAGACCGTCTTACAAAGGTGGAAATCTATTTTACTAAAACAATGTACAATTTCTTATTGGGTGGTCTATCATTATATGCAATATCCTATTATGTGCAGGAATCTTGCCATGTGCATATCGCTACTTATATTTATGTACTTGCACTACTTGTCTACTCTTTAACAGACTATTTAACTCTTCCCTCTGTCACACATCCACACAATCTGTAAAATTACCATCTGTTCCTCAGTAGTTATGTCAGTAGTACTTATATACTACTGATCTTTCTTTTATGTTCTTGTGCTTGTTTCTCTGTCTGTGCAGTCATAGTATAGCCATTTCTGATCCCTTCTAGTCATTTCTAGTCCAGGAGGTTCCCAGTGCTCTGTGACTGGTCAAACAAAGTTTGTGGAAGGTGGATGTGGCCATTTAGCCAGACATCTAACTGCATCTGGGACTGTGGGGGTTGGTGACTGTGTGTTGTCTGCTGTCTTTAAAGGCACTTTTGCATTGGTGTACAGGAACCGTGCTGTACCAAAACTGCATGGTACAGAAATTGTATCATGCTTTAATTTTTCCCAGTGTATCTCATCCTGATTATGGTGTTTCTGACACTTCAATTCTCTCCCTCGCAGTTTATGGCAGGCCGTTGTCCCAAAAATGCATCCGTTAAGTTTTTCTGTCAGAGCTGCTTTTGTTATTGTGGTCTTTTTTTTTTTTTTTTCTTGTCTTGTTTAAGTTTATTTTTTCTCTGCATTCTTTAGCCATAGTTCAAATGTCTAACCCATCTAACTTGTTGGTGATTCACCTTTGCAGTTATCAAAGCATTAAAGATGAATTTGTTGGTGTCATAAACTGCCCCTGAAATGTATCTTCAGCCCAGTTGGATACTGGAACTTGTACTTTATTGACTTCTCAGTTGTTGGTCTGTATTGCCATTGTTATATTGCTGTGTAGACAGTAACAAAAAATGTCCTGTCTGTCATGACATTTTGACCCTTCAGAACAGTGACAGTCAAAAAGTGCCATAAAGTTTGCTTATTCAGTTTAAGACTGGAGATCAGAAGCTAACAAGAAATGAAAACCCTTTCTGAGACTTTTTATTTACAATTTTATTATATAATTTTAGGTGAAATTTAAGGTAAAGTATCAAATGACCAAGATCTGAGTTGGCACATAGGTTGTCCCAGAACTCCTGGGAACCTCCTGTTTTAAAGAGGGTTTTCCCTCTGTTTTAAACATTTTGTCTGTCTCTTGGCTTGTGTGAACAGTGGAGAACGTCTGCATGCCCATGAAGTGCCTCAGGCCCGTTTACGAAGACTCTTCAAATGGAGGCGCCTCGTTCTTTCTGACTTCGAGTCCCAGACCAAGCCAGCAGGGGGCGTCCTCACTAGTAAGAGTAACTTCTTAGTCTTTCTCCAGCCATCGTTCACCCTGATGTTGAGTCGCTTCTTTCTTTAGGGATGGACATGTAAAGGTGGTTCTCCTGCACAGGAAGACTGTTTCACAGGTGCTGTAAGCTTTACAGTTAAGGGTTTTTGAAGGAAAAAAAAAAAAAGCTAAAAGGGACCGGTGATGGAAATCTGAATTTCTCTCTGACTTGCTCTTTCTGTCTCGCTTTTACTCTCTCAGGCTGCAGACTCTTACGATCTAAGCGGCGGGCGACTTCCTTCGTCAGCAACCAGGAGCTTCACCAGCTTGTATGTTTTCTTTCCTTGTTTCACAAATTTTCAGAAGTGTGTAGTTTTTACAGCACTGGCCTGAACAGCGTTTACAGCCTTGAAATACCAGTCAGCACAGAATACTTGTTATTCCATGTACTGTAATGTAGTAGACTGGATTTCCAAAGAGGACTTATGAATAAAAGGCCTCAAAAACAAATGCAGCTCCGACAGAAAGCTTTCTGCTGGTTTAACTCCATGACTCTGACATTGGGATGCCTGGCCATAAACTGTGACAATGGTAATTCTCTCTCCAAACACCATTACTGGGCTGATATGCCTTTTTGTCAAGCTTTAGCCTGTCCAAGGAAAGGAAGTTTGGAGATAAAATGTCAGAAATCCATAAGAATGTTTGTGGGTTCTAAAGGCTCAACAAAAGATGTTTTCAAATACTAAATGATGAACTGATTGCCAGTATTTGAATTATTCAGACCAACCTTAGGATATTAAAATTATTCGTTTAATGTACATTTAATTTTGAAAGAAAACCTCTGTGACATTTCAAATAAATGTTTGGTGGCATTCCATTAATTTTGTTTGTTCATTATTCCCTTTGTTCTTGAAAGTCACTGAAAAACAAGGCATCTATTCCCTTGACGATCGGCGATGTGATTAAAAGCCACTATTCCAGTGAAGGCAAACGGGAGGGCGAGTCATGTGACACTTACCAGAACTGGCGGGTGAGTCCAGTGCTGCGTTGAGCAGGGTTTTGTATCAAGTGGTCTTCAAACAGATGTGTCCAAAAGGTGCACACTTGCTCTTGTTGTGCGCCTCAGTTTTCAGTGACAGACTGTAAATTGGGAAGTAGTGAACTTCCTCATGAACTACTTGAAGGCATTACGTTAACTTTTAGGATTCAAAATGACCATTCTTTCATCTGTAACAGAAGGCCATTTGCATTATTGTAATGTTTAAATTGGGGCCATGGGTCTCACTTTAAACATTAAACATTACGCACTGGAGACCCATGGCCCCTAACCCTAACCCTGTCTTAAGGCAGTATTTTCAGCATCTTGAAAAGTAATTGCAGCAGAGCTTCATCATAACTACTATGCACTGGTTGAAATTGAAGCTAGGAGGTAATCATGGATTGCAGCAGAGCTTCAACTTATCTGTTCTGTTCTAGTGATTGGAATCATTGAATAATTGATACTCCAATCTTAACATTTATTATTTATTTAATAATAATTCTTTAAAATAAGTGTTTCTTTTCCTTAATAGGTTTGTTCATGTTGTATGAAAAGAAGCCTGTACTTCACCTGGCACAACTTCTGTTCTCTTTGCAGTAGGTACGATTGTTCTCTTGTGTTCACATTTCTTTGAGGTTGCAGATGGAAGTTCTTTCTGACTTGCTTTATGATCTGTTAATAGGGTTGTGTGTCCTGAGTGTTGTGTAGAGGTATGTTTCATGACGTTTTCTGCATCCATTTCCATTATAATGTACCAAACATGAGCATGACCGGAATTATTTGCATATTTTAAACTTCAGTTTGTGTGTATCTGTGTTCTGACACAAAGATGCGTCTGCCGTTCAAATGGTGCATCAACCTTCCCCTCAGCTTCTTTAAAAAAATCGTGTTGGATAAAGAAAGTGAGCAAAGCCGGAGACAGTTTTGGAACGAGCGCTGGTCATGGGACCCATCCTGGTGAGTGAATCATTATGCTGACATTGCTTTTCACTTTCTGTTAGAGCTTCTCCGTCTCTTAAAAGACTTTTATTATTGAAAAATGAATGTCACCAAGTTATGTAAGAACATTGACACTGTTCGCTTCTGAACTATTCAGTGCCCGGTCTATACAGTTCCTCTATAACAGGGGTGCCCACACTTTTCTGGCTTGGGAGCTACTTATAAAGTGACCAAGTCAAAATGATCTACCTACTATAAAAATAAAGATTTATTTATGAATATAGAGTTCTTTATGCACAATATACGTTAGTGTTGCTTGTATAACTACATGAACCCATATTACACAATACAACTTTGTACTTTTTTTTTTCATTACCGTACTCTGATGACTTGCACTGAATAGGATCAGCCAGGGATACATAGTCCGGGCAGTAGCTGCTGATGGCCAGCCTCAAGCACATTTCCAAATGATCATCAGTAATGGTGGAACGGTACTTTGACTTGATGATCTTCACGTGGGAAAAGGCTGACTCGCATAAATAAGTGGTGCCGAATAATGCAGTCCAGGAGGTGGCACATTTCCTCATGTTGGGGTACTTTTCCTCTGTGAGTAAGTTCCAGAAATGTCCATTGGCTCTGGACTTGAGCTGAATATCGGCTTGTAGTGTCAAAATCTCCTCCTCCACTCCAGAAGGGTTCAGGTGAAATAATGTTTCAATTTTTGATGCGAGTGAATCAACCTCAGCATCTTTCTGAAAAGGGTAGCACATGAATGTAGCGATTGGCTTGAGTAAAGCAAAGTCTTTAAAGCGTCTGTCAAACTCTGACAGACAACTGTCAGTCTGCTCTGTGTAGCATGCATGGTCAAGCAACACGCATGACTTCTCTTGTGTATGAAGCTCTAACGCGAGGTTCTGCAAGTTTGCCAAATCATGGCACTGGAGCTTTAAGGAGAAAAAAACGCATTTTCCGTTTGAAACTGAGCTGATCATATTGATCACGGTTTTGTCTTTTCCTAGCAGCTTTAGATTAAGGTCATTCAACATGTTGGTCAGATCAGTTAAAAATGCCAAGTCTAGCAGCCATTGATGGTCACTTGGTTGTATTCTGCATGTTTAGCTACACGGAAAAACTCCTTGATCTCCGGACACAGCTCTCAAAATCTTTGCAAGAATTTCCCTCGACTAAGCCATTTTACGTCAGTGTGCAACAACAACTCGGAGTGGTCACAGTCGGCGTCCTCCAGATGCACAGGAAATAGCCGTCTTTGAAGAGATCTAGCATGAATAGAACACGCGATCTTCGTTGCCAGATCCATTATCTCTCATGTTGAGCATTTTTGCGCAGTGGTAATTGAGAGTCCGGAAAAGCGTCGTCCTCCCTGCACTTCGCAATGAATCCATTCAAGCGGCCAACCATCGCGGGCGCTCCATCCGTGGTGATGGACACCAATTTGCACACTGGAAGCTGGGTTTTCTCGATAAAGACTGAAATATGTCCTCTCCTCACGTGTGTTCCTTCATGGGCAGTAGTGTTAACAGCTCCTCTTTTGCAATCATATCAGTAAACACCATCCGAATAAAAATGCACAACTGGGCTGTGTCACTCACGTCCGTAGACTCGTCCAACTGCACCGAGAAACACTCGCAATCTGTGATGTCCTTCCAAAGTTGCTAGGTCAAATCCTCGGCCATGGCTTCACAGCGCAGTGTAACTGTACTCCGTGATGGCTGTAAAGCTTTGATCGAAGATAGTATTTCTGGTTTGTTTTTAAAGTCTCGGAACAACGAGTCAGCTGCTTCAATGAATGCATCTTTTACCATTTCTCCATCTTGGAAGGATTTCTTGTTCTTAACGATGACGTGACTCACTCGGAATGAAGCTTCGGTGGCTGCCTTCGCTTTTGAAGTTAACTGAGAAAAATGACTGCTGTCCAGACAACTGAGACTTAAGTTCCTTCACCCTTCTTCTCAGTTCACTTTCTGGAGGGAAGTCAGTGTCGTAGTTTTTATGAACAATCCGAAAATGCCGCTCCACATTTCCTTTCTTCGGTATAGCGATGACAGACCGACAGAGGAGGCAAACGCACTTCGAAAATGACATCGTGAAAAAAACCTTCACCTCCCACTTCGTATGGAAGTGGTAAGTTTTTGACTTCTTACTTTGTCCAGCTCCCCAACTCATTTTTATACCCTTTCTTGAGTTTAAGAGAAATAAATTGGACACTAGCTTGCTAGAGTTTTACTGCACTTGGCGCCACTGTATGCATGCGCACGCGCGGTGAGCCATGTGTCAGAAAAGGTCAATGTCAGACTGGCTGTCCTGTACATCAATCAAGTGACAAATTTCATAGTGAGGACGAATGATGGGCTGCTGTTGATCCCAAAAAAAAAAGTTCAGTCTATTTGTCACGCGATCTACCCAAACTGCCTTCACGATCTACCGGCCGATCGCGATCGACGTATTAAGCACCCCTGCTCTAAAAACGTAACTTGAGTAAAACAGTTGTGAATCACTAAACTGCTCCGGGAGATGCGGCTTCTGTTTAATTTTTCAAAAGCACCCTATAATGTTCATGTTATCTTAATGTTCCTTCTGACAGATGGTAATACACTAGAGGAAACATGGGGAATGATATACCTTTAATTTTAAAAGTGCTCTATAATGCTCTCTTATGTGCAATCATTCTTATAGACTGTAATGCCCTAATGGAAGTAGAGGAGGTGATTTGTGACCTTTTTCATTTAAAAAGTGCCCTCACCCACACGCTTATTCTGATAGATGAACATACACAACAGGAAACCTTGGAAACGATATGAGTTTACCCTCTAGGAAGCATAGGAGGCTTCTGTTTCGTTTAAGAAGTGCTCTGTAATGTCAGTATTATTAGTCATTTTGAAAACACTCGACACAAAACATAGGAGACGATATGACCTTTACTCTAAAATGCTTTATTATGCACACAGTTATTCTTACATATTGTCAAACACTACAGGAATCAAACTATAATACCCTATAAGAAACATAAGTGGAGATGCAACTTCTGTTTTGTTTAGATGTGCTCTATAACATTCATATATCCTGACTGTAATTCTGACAAACTGTAATACAGTATAGGAAGCATAGGGGGCGATTATGACCTTTCTTTTAGGAAGTGCCCTGTGATGGTAATATGATTCATATGGATATTGATTGTAATATGCCTCATTATCTAGGTTGTCAAGTCTTAATGGTACTTTTATCAGCAGCTGTAAGCATGTACATTGTGGACCACGGTGCAACATATAGCAACATCCAACATAGTGCAAGTTACAACAGAAACGATGGACAACAGTGTAGTACAAACAGGATGTAAAAATTACTAATATTACACCATTATTCTTTGCACTTTCTTCCATGCTGCTAACTGCCTCCCGTGCCATACAATGCTTGTGGAAGCAGTACAATACATGGACAAAACAGCAGTGTAACATGGTATAAACAGGATGTAAGCATTCCAGAATGACTAGTATTACACCATAAGTATGATATTGCACAAGATGCTGTTGGCAGAACTGAACTACTTTGAGTGCAAATTGTAAGATTATCAAATAACAGGCCATGAGTGTGCATGTCGTAGCATTAAACAGAAGGTAAAGTTCAAGTGCTTTTGAAAATTTGGAATGTATTGTGAGGGGTATAAATGAGTACAACAAGCACAATACAATAAAGACGATATAGCAGTGTAACGGTGTGAACAGGAACTAAACCTTCCAGAATAACTAGTATGATCTTGCAGAGGCGTCATGGCAGTGTAATGTTTTGTTTTGCTCAGGGTCCCCCTGGTGCTGGAGACTCGCTTGCCCAGCTCCATGTATCTCCACAGCCTGGCGATGAGAGACTGGCACAGTCAGGAAGTGTGTGTGGGCTGCCGGGGCCTCCTGCTGGAGGCGTGTGACACAGTGCACTCTCAATGTCCAATCACAGACCCTCAGGAGATCTGACCCTGTACCCCCCACGCCCCAGGCTGACAGCCTGACGCCACTCCTGTCCCCAAACTTTTAATGCGTGTGAACGTTTAGTTCTGGTGGATTCTGGGGAAAATTATTGTTGTTCGTTCTATTGACTGGTATTTCGTTCCTAATGTCGGGGCTTTTAAGCCCCCTCTTTCGACACTATTCCTTTAGTCACTGTGGAGGTGTGTTTGTGTGTGTGTTTTTTTTTTTTGTATGTTTTATTTTTTGCGGCTACTTAATCACCGTAGCGTTCACTCGTAACAGCGTTCTAGTTGTATAAAAGGTAACTTTTTAAAATCCTTTTAAAATGTTGAATGTGTATATATTTTCAATAAATATTTTCATATTTAACGTCTTGTCAATTAAATTATATAAAAGCAGCGGCAGAAACAAAGGTTGTCTGTCTATGTGATCTGTTTTATCTATATGCTGGAATGTTAGTTTTCAGTGCTTTGAGTATTAGTTCCTTATGAATTTTCATTAAAATCCTTTTAAATGTCGAAATTTGAATAAAAATATATAATTTTCACATTTTGCATCTTGTCTCCTCTGTGATCCTGACTGACTAAGTTTAATCTGAGAGGTGTTCGTGTTCGTCTTTATCCCTTGGTGAGGACCAAAGATCCTCATAAGGGCAGGAATTTGGGAAATTCTGTCAAAATGGACATTTTGCTGGTCCTCATAAGTCCTCATCGGTTTCCACCAGAAATGTTTTTTTAGGAAAATATAAAAACTGAGCGTGCCTTTTGGTTTGGGGGTAGGTGGATTTCTAAGGTTAAGGGTCAGGTTTATGGGTAGTACTACTGAAATACATATCAGTAAATGTCCTCACTATTGCAGTAATATTAATGCGTGACACTCGAATATAAAAACAGTGACAAACATTGAATTAGTCATAAAGGTTGCCTATGTATTTTAAATGTCATGTTAGTTTTTTAGTGCTTTTAGTATTCGTTCCTTATGAATTTCCAACTACACATTTTTTATAGCTTTCTTTTGAATCAATGTATTTTAATTTCCTTTCATTGCCCCACATTTTAAAAGCTTACTTTTTTAATTGTATCACTTTTATTTTTCATTTTTTAATAAGGTATACTTGAATGACCTACAATTAAACTTTTTTTTACAGATAAATTCTATGAATTTATTTTCGTTTCCCCCACATTTTAATTTGATTACTTGTATAACTATTTTACTAATTTTAGTACTACCCCATCTCCTCCCACTTCAATTTTTGTCCCACGTATGAAATTCTGCCATTTAATGTTTACTTTTACATTTATATCTTTGGAACTACAGTTTTTTCCTTCTATGGTGATCTATAATAGATGATTGGTTTTGTTGTTATTGTTGTTGCACGTAGACTGAAGCTGTTTGCATGATTTCTTCTTTTTAGTCCACCGTTATTTCACCAGATCTGTGCTACATTTACAGGAAAATGTTTCAGCCCACTTTCACTCACACACACCTGCGTGCGCGCGCGCGTGTGGGCGCTCTTGTTTCTTTTATTTTTTTCGTTTCTGGTCTCCGCGCATGCGCGATCGGTGCAAAGTGGGACTTGGACTGATAAGCGAAGTCTCAATTCCACAAAAGCTCTTGTTTCTCTCTCTCTCTCTCCGGAGTCTCTGAGTGTCTCAGTCTCTTCTCTCCAACCCCGTCTTCTTCAGCCCCTCAGGAGAATGACTGAGGAGTATGGACACAGACAGCTCCAGGTATGTGAGGACTCCAGGACCTGAGTACGGTCCTGGGCTTTAATCATCATTCTCCCGGCTCTGTCCCTCTGCCCCCCATTATTTATTATATTAGATTTTTTTTTTTTTTTTTAAACTCTAAACATAACTATATTCATGTGTAAAATAATAACAATAAAGATTTGAGCCTGGCCTGTGCCAGAAATGCCTTCAGCCTGTTTGACATTTTTCCTCCTGTTTCTTTTTTTTAAATAAAAATTTAAACTCCGGGTCTTCTCTGACGACCTCTCTTTTTTGCAGATGGACCCGGGTTTCCGCCTGAACGGTAAGAACATGTTGAATTTAAACTGTGTGGAGCGTGCGGTGGTGTTTTTTGTGCTTTTCTCTTCTCTGCCGTTAGTTTTTTCGAAGCTCAGAAATGGCGTCCCAGAGACTAAGTCCCCTCTCCCTCTCTCCCAACCGCCTATTGTTCGAATCGGCCCCCTTCAAAAGACACTTGGAGACCCTCTTTTCTCCCCCCGACCCTCGATTCCGAAAGAGCCGTAGGTGCTTTTTGCCTGGGCGACCTTCTCCGGGTCTCATCGAACCGCTAAATGGTCGTATTTTTGGTCTGAAAGTTGAGGAATGGGGGTTGAGGACTTAGTCTCTGCGCCATTTTCTCTCCTCCTCTGAACCGGAGCACCAACGAATCTCTGAATCAACAGTGAACCGAGTCAACAGTCACTCCTTGTAAAGGACCAGGGCTCCTCAATGGTACCACTAACAGTCCTGTGATTCAAACCCACAACCTTTTGATCACTGGGCCAACTCTCTAAACACCAGACCACCAGCTGCCATAGTGGTTAGAGAGTTGCCCCTGCGATCAGAAAGCCATGGGTTTGAATCCCAGGACTGCTAGTGGCAACAAGGTAATCTTGAACCGTCCCCACACACTCTCCAGGCGGTTGGAAATAGGTGTACACATTTGCATGCACACACAAAACAACTTGTGTGCATTAATATAT
>JBBJLR010000139.1:26793789-26808600 GCA_037577145.1 Brachypetersius gabonensis
TATATACTTTTTATTAACTGTCCTCTACGCTCAAGGCTGAAAAATAGCCCTAAAAAGATCCTGGGTGTATAAAATGGGCTAAGAGAACCCACTCCATGGCTCTTAGCTGAGAGTGTATGGTTGGCCTCAGGGCGATGAGTTAAAAACAGGAGGATCACTTGGGGTTTGGATCTTCAGAGACGTCCTCCATTGAGTCCGTTACAATCACATCTGCCATTTAGACACAACTTGCAGTAAAAGGCCACCTGTGCTGTACATCCTGCAGGGAGGGGCAAAAAGTTGTCCCTCTCATACACACATTCATCACGTGGTCCTTTTTTTCTCTTCAGTCAGACCCTGGAAAGAACAAAGACATTACCATAAGGGCAGTTTCCATAGGGAATGGCTTTTGTACAACCTTTTCAAATTAGAGGTTGGAGGTCCTTCTTTTTCTGACCAGCAGACATACAGTTTTGTGTAAACTATCCTGAGCAGTGAGGGACTTTCTGCCAGCAAGTACACAAGTTTACATTACAATAAATGCAAACAAAGTAAGTTTGGTTTGTAAAAAGAGTTACGTTTTGTGAGCTGGTCAGAACACCACAGGTTTAGTTTCAGATTTCCCCTGGACGCCTACAGCCTTCCCTTGGATTTGTGAAACTACTTCAGCAGCTCCCGATTTATTCTAATGAAATATCAATTGAGCCAAAATAATTTGCTGTATTTAATGAGAGCTAGAGTGTATTAGGCTTCCATGAGGAATAACACAAACTCATAGATAAATTAAATCACTATTTACTGTATCAATATTATTTGTATACATTCTAATAGCTTTTAGAAACACTGCTCAGCTTTACAGGGTTTAAATACTTACTGAGGTTGCATACTACTGTATATGATAAAATCAGAAAACTTATTAAAAGCAATCTGAAGTGGTACTATGCTGCATCACCTTCCAATAATTTTGCTACACACATATAATGGTTACTCCATTTCTCTATGATTTGCTTGAATAAGTGTAAGAGAACTGTCAGCGGAAGACACCCACAAACGGGTACAAATATCAGGTTAAGCAATCCTGAAATGGAAGCACAACGTTCTGACATGTTTGATTAAATGGCTAAACCATGCAACTAATTCATCACCACCGTTCTAATGTTTCTGTAGACTTGTTCCATTTGTGACATGCAGAATCACTTTAACCTCACCCAACACTGGAACTCATTTAACTACTAATTTGCTGGCCCTTTTCTGACAAATCTGATTTTTTCCTTAGTCGTTCTACCACTTTTTAATCATATAAACATGACTAAAGCAAATCCTGTATGTAGAAACAAGCCAAAAGTCTTAAGTATCTTTAAAAACATTTAACTTCATAGTTTCTCCGGTTTGTATGTTCATAAAGCATGACCTGATAACCAAATGATCAAACAGGTAATAAACTTCACCTTGCTTATCACCACTAGCTACAGTGGTCTTCTTCGTGGTCTGGTCTTTTGAGGTGAGGCTGATCACCTTCTGCTCCATCTGTTCCTCCTTCACATCTCCCTCATCCTGTGTTAGTTGCGAGGCAGGTTTGCCTTTGGCGGCAGAGGAAGATTTTTCTGTGGCTTCTGAACGTTCAGACTTTCCATCCTCTGACGCCGGGGGCACTTTAGCTTGCCTTGTGAACCATCTTCTGATGAGCTCCTCGCTTAGGTTGCTTGACTTGCCTAGCTCTTCCAGCTGATTCTCAACTAACTTTCCATTAGCTTTCAAGTGCTCTTGAAGCACAGAAATGTCACCTTTCTGGAAGTCCTCTTCATCCACCATGGACTGATAGCTTTCCAACCACTTCAGCTGCCCATTCTTAAGGACATAGCGACAGTCCCCAAACCAGCGCACCACCTCTGGGCGGGGCAGTCCTGTTTTGGTGATCAGTTCGTTGTACAGGGGGCTACTGGGCCAGTGAGTGCGAGCAAAGGCTTGCTTTAATAGATGAAGTTGTTCGGGTGTCTTCTTACCTCGATATGAAGTTTGTGAAAGTGGGGGCGTGGGTGTCTGAGAAGCAGAGGGAGGTGCCTTATTAGTCTCTGGAGGTGGACTTCCCTCCATTTCACCTTTTCCATTGGCTTCAGTAACTTTCAGCATTTTGAGATTGATCTTTATCGGGTTAACCTTTGGCTCATTACCAGATGTGTCATCCCTCTGCTTCTCATCCTTGACCTGGTCCAGCATTTCTGATATAGACTCTTTAGAATCTTCATTAATATCCGCCACATCTTTTGTCCTCTTTTCACCCACTTTTCCTTCTTCTTTCTCCTCTTCCCCATCCTCCTCTTCCTCCTTCTCCGCTCGTTCCAACTCCTCCTTCTTCTTCTCGGCTGCCACTTTCCTGCGCCGCTCGGAAAACCAGCCATGGATTTCACGCCGAGTCATCTTGGTCTCTGCTCGTAACCTGTCCACTTCTTCCCCGGGTGGATTAGGGTCCTGGGCAAAGCTGGATTCGAGAGCACGAACCTGGTGGGGTTCTCTCTCCTTGTATCTTATTGCTGTGAAGTCTGGAGATGGAGGTCGAGGAGGACGTCTTGTCGGTGTGGGTGGTGTTGTTTGTTGTTGCCTTGAAGGGCTCAGGGGCAACTTTTGAGGGGTCTTGGGCCTTTCTGTCGACGCTGGGCTATCTGAAACATCTCCAGTGGCAGTGGAGGCAGAGGGAGTAGAGCTGGCACTATTGGCTGCTGAAGTTTGACCACCAGTGCTTGACCTTGAGCCTTTGAGATTACGGAAGTGGTAACGACGGTCACTGAACCACTTCCGTACCTCACGAACTGTCAAGCCAGTCAGACTCGTGAGCCTGTCTACCTCCTCTTGACTGGGGAATTGACTGAGGAGAAAGCTCTCTTTTAAAGCTAACAGCTGCTCCTGGGACTTTTTGACTTTATAAAAGCTGGGGTCCATGAAGCTGGTGGTGGAGAGAGTGCGTGAGTTAGAAGAAGCTGGTGAAGGGGAGTCGGACTTACTAGGGACGCTGTCACTGGTGGTTTCCGTAGCTGGACTGGTGCTGGCTGTAATGCTGGGGCTACCATTGTTGCTACTCACGTTTTCATCGTTATTTTTAGTGTTTCCTTTAACATCAGTGCTGCCTTTACTATCCACACCACTTTTTGCATTATTGCCCTTCACATTAGTGCTGTTTTTGTTGCCATTAACTGGTTTGGCATTGCTGTTGCTCGGTGCACTGCTTTTCCCATTAGTGCTAAGTATACTGGCCTTACTATTGCTGTTGCTGTTAATTTTGCTGCTGCTGCTACCAATGCTGATAACACTAGTATGGCTGCTAAGGCTGCTGTTTGTGCTGACACTACTAATAACACTGCTTGTCATGGTGGTGGTGGTACTGCTGCTGCTACTACTACTAGCACTGCCTCCACTGCTGCTATTGCTGATGGTGTAATTTCCACTATTGCTGCTTCCAACAGAGCCTACCACCATGCTGAGTCCCTTATCGGCTACTAGTGCAGCAGCAGGTTTTGCCTGCATCATGGGCTTAGCTGCGGCCTGTGGTTTGGGTGTTACAGCCAGGGCAACAGGAGCACTGCTGACCTGAATCCCATTAGCCATCATGGGCTGGGTGACAATGACTCCTCCTTGGCCAACAAGGCTTCCCTGTAAAATGTGAGGGATACCTGTTGTACCCAGAGAGGCTGGCAGGACTGCAATGGTTTGCTGAGGGGTGCTATGGTGAGTCTGACGGTGCTGTTGACCAGTAGGGGGTGCAGTCTGTATGATGGTGTTAAACATCTTCCTGCGAGCATCCTCTATTTCCTCTGGTGACCAGCTAATTCCTTGCTTAAGCCTCTGTGCTGTGAACCAGATTTTGATCTGTTCCTCAGGGTACTTGGTAACTACAGTCAGATAACACAGCTCTGCCTTGGTTGGGTAGGGAAACTTGCTGAAGGAAGTTTTCAGAAAGCTGCTGTTGTCCATGGATGCATTGTAGGTGGGAATGCTGCTCAGAGGAATCATGACTTTTGGTAAATTCTTGGAGCTTGATGCAGAAGATGAGGAGGCGGAGGAGGACAGCGACGACTGCTGGTTGAGACTCCTGTTTTGAACCACAGACACGACTTGGGTGACAGCTGCTTTTAGCATAGGTAAAGCTCCAGAGCCATTGACAATCTGTATGGCAGATGGAATACTGACTTTGTTTGCCGCTCCATTGTGTACTATGGTAGGAACGTGGGTGACTGTAACAGCTGTTGAATCTTTCACATCCACTTGCTTGATGGTGGGAGTTACAGGCTCATCGGCAACAGGGTGAGAAACCACAATCCTCTTGGGTTCCGATTTACCCTTGAGCATCTTCATGATGGGTGTCTTGGTAATGGATATTTCAGACTCTTTTGAACCTATGCCTTCACCAGCACCCACAATTAGGTTCTGCTCCACCGTGATCTTTCTGTCCTTCCTCTTCAACTGAAGCGTTGTGGTCATTGTACTGGGATGAACACGGGCATTATGCAAGGCAAGCCCCTCAAATTTTGCAGCACTTACACCACAGTCCACACAGAAGAAGCTAGGGTCCGAGCGAAACTCTGGGTGCCCACTGTAAACATGATCAAGGAACAGGTTCAGGTCCTGTGTCTCAAAATTACAGGGTCTGCAGGTGTAAGTGCCAGCATCTTTATGTGCATCTCCTGCATCCAGCCCAGGGGTTTCGTCCAAACTGTGGAAGACTTTACTGCCTGCTTCCTCCTTGCGGAAGAAGCTGCTTTCCTTAGATGAGGGAGAATGTCGGCCCTTCTCAAGGTCATCCCGTAGGTGCATGGCCTTTACAGGGATCATGCAGGGAATTGTGGACTTCCTCTTGCTAGCCATGGCTCTTGATAAGGGTATATCCACTGAAATGCCTCAATCCACGCAAGACTCCAGCCCTATAGGATGTCTATGGACAGGAAGATGGTGTGGAACATGACCATCAGTCCACAATGCCTGTTACTCCTCTTTTATCGGGCCACAGGTCTCATATTTAAGGCATCACAAAATCAGTCTGTGAAGGAAAAAAGGGAAAGCATTTAACAGCAAGAATAACAACACATTCAGTAAAAAGGTATTAACTGCTAAAGACTCTTTACAAGTTGTTTGTTTCAAATTTAATTGAAAAATCATTAAAGAGGCAATCTAAGTACGAGATAAATCTATTTTCATACACAATAGAGCTCCCAGAGTTGTACCATTCAAAGCAAACTGATAGTAGCTTAAATCAGAGAAAGCGAACTGAATGGCTACTTTTATGTCAGTGTCTGCCAGGTTTTCAAAGACCATTTACAGCCTCTCATTCTGGTTTTAGAGACTGCTTACACCCCCCCTTCATTGTTAATACTTTTCCTGCACAGAACAAGACCCTAAAAGGGGCAACGACTTGCCAATTATTCAAAACAAATGCCTGGAAAGCTTCAGAGGTGGCAAGCTAAAATGACAGCTAATTAATGCTGGAAGAGAGATAAAAGGACACCCCCAAAGAAACCTAGTCCTTATTGTTTTTTTTACCTCCCTGCCACCATAAAACAAAATGATTCTGTGAACAATGCATGCAGCATTAACTCCACCCTCAAACACCTTTGACAGTTCCAAATGTACAGTACTGGGCAAGAGTATGGTGCTACCCCCCTTACTTCTTCATATTTTGCTTCCACAGAGCCAGACCTTCTCGTATCTGATTGTAGTCTTAAGAAGCAGCTCTTCAGGCTTCTTGAAGGACTTTCAAAAACTCATTTTAGTCTAGTCCCTGAACCTGACCAGTTTCAGAGGAATTATTTTTGTGACCTACATATGAATAATTCAAGCACAATAAATCAGGGCCAGGCAATAACCAGGTGCAGGTGATTCCAGCTCAGGCTGGAGATCAGTATACCGGTGAAGTCCATTTGATAGGCATCAAATAGTATTCATGCCTCAACAAGGTGATTCAAAGCAAAATAAAAAGAAGGTGGCATCTCTAAACGTTTACACACCACAAAAGCAACTGTCCTCAACACTCAACAGTGGGGGTTTATTAAATACACAGGCCTCGTCACTCCTGAGGCCTCAGCCTAGATCTTAGCTGCTTTAGCTGGTACAAATAATCTCACATTAAAACAAGGGTGGGCAATACAACCATATTTCACTGCCATCATGACAAACTGCATCATATAATGCTTTTTCTGAGAATACTGTAGATATCAGCAGCACCAAAAAAACATTTCATTACAAGAAGAGCAGAACATGGGCTGTTAAATTGGTCTACGTTTGAAACACTAAGTAAAAATTAATTAATTTGTTATCGGTTATTTTATTCTGATTTGTTGAGAAAATAAGGATCTAAACTGTGTCCTGACTTTCCTATATATATACCAAATGTGTGTTGATGTAGGGAGTGCAGCTCCAACCCTCTACTGATCCAATCGATCATCGACCGTTTGAAAAACGCAGTAGTGTTAAGCCTGCATTAACGCTGCAGAAACACTGATAACAGCACTGTTTGTCCAGGAGATTCTACAGATTCCAGTACTGACCAGTCAGAAACTGGGACCCGTTTAACTGGAGCAGTTTTGCCATGAAGAGTAGGCAAGAATACCTGTGTTTAGATGTGGCAAGCTTGTTGAGATGAACGCGCAAAATGGTCACTGGGTTGTGTAAATTAAAAGATACAAAGCCCCGAAATTCCTTTTAAATTCCAGGTTGTAAGGAAATAAAATGCCAAGGGGGGTGAATACTTTTGCAAGGCACAGTATAGCTAAAGCTAGAAGGACAAACACAGAGATGCTACATGTTTAAAATTGGACTATAATTCATTCTGGATTAAAGGTTATAGTAAAAGGACATTCATTTTTCAGACTACTTATATGCCAAGTAGTGTTTATTTTGGTAATGATTGTCTAACCGCAGTTACATCCTTGCCGTCACGGCAATATCCCCTCAACCAACAGTGGATCTCCTGATCGACTGGGAAACACTGCTAAAAATTGATTGAAAAGTGGTATACAAGAACAATAAGGGTGTGACGGACATGTCAACATCTCAAACAGCCTCAGAAGAGAAGTGGCACCAAATAACAGTTGGTATAATAATACCAGCCATAATGTGACTCTTTGGCCTTGTATTGGTCAGCCCCACTTCGGCCTGTTTTCATGGGTCAAGAGCAGCACGGTGGCAACTGATCTGATTTCGTGGAGCCACAATCCCACCATCATCCGGATTGCACAATCATAGCCAGGATCATTATAACAGGAATTAACCCCTCTCTTTCTCTACCTATGTCTTATAGTCTCTCGACCTTCTCAATAGCCTAAAGCCTAAATACGCCCACCCCACCCCACCCCACCCCCCACTATTTGTCTACTATTTTAGGCCCTGTTGCAGCATGTTGACGTGCTGCTCCAACTCATCTGCAAATTGTCTTTGATCTCTTTATACGCCATCACAGTCCCGGCCAGGAGTGGACGAAGTAAGCCAGGATTCATTGCTACGGAAGGAAAAAGCGCTCTCATTCTCTCTCTCTGCCCCTCACCCTGGAGATGGAAGTGGCCTTTAGCTTCTTTCGCCGGGCCTTCGCTGCCCCGCTGCCACTCTGTTCTGCATGACGGGGCACGGCCCTGCCAAGACTGCAGGGTCACATGACCAACACAAAGGGGTTGCGGAGAGTGGGCAGAGCCTGTCGTCCATCACGTGGGTCAGGCCCTGAGGGAGGAGGAATGAGGGAGTAAGGAGTGGGGGTTGGGCAACTAGATTGGGCGAGTGTGAGTAGGTGTATGTTGGGGACGGGGTGTGCGGGTGGCGATAACTGTTACAGCGCAGTGTTTCAAAGCCATTGCTTCAATCTTTATTTCCTGCAGTTACATAATAAAATAACAGTATGTGTTTGTTTTTATCGCTCCGTTATCCCTTTTGTGTTTAACCAAATGTCTTGTTTTCCTATCAACATGACGACATAACCATATACAAATGCACACACACTCTTGTCCACCTCAGCTCAGGCCTAAGCCCAGTGTTTGTCTATGCGTTTGAGTGTTAAAGGAACTGCTGCAGAGGAGAGCGAGGTGTTTTAAGCCCCATTTCTCTTGGGTGTTTTTCTTTAGGGCTACTGGGCTGGGCTGAGGTGAGCTGTAGTGTGTGTGTATGTATGTCGGGGGTGGGGGAGTTGTTAACTGTCCAAGACAGGGGAAGCACTTTCTTTATAGCTAATGTTGGGTGAGCAATTTTTTGTATTCATCACCTTGTGAGGACTAAATGTACACAAAATGTTCACTTTTTCTCATGATCATAAGAACACCGGGTCCTCACAAAGTCTAAATACAACACAGACACACACAAGCTCACCACAGGCCAAGCTCAAGCCCAGCGTTTCGCTTGATGTGTGATCAGGGTGGGGGTTGTTGAGAACCACAGTCTTTTCCTTTTTTTTTTTATTAACACAGTGTCATGCACAAAAGCTTTTGGCACACCATTTAAATACATATGTTTAAGTTTGGACACCCCAACCCCATGCAGCCTAAAGGTGTTTTCCTGGTCATCCACGCCCACTCCAACACTGGAGAGGCTCCGTAATGATACTATTAACAGGATCAGGTGTGTTTTGAGTAGGTACAACACTAAACCGTGCATGGGGCCCTCCAGGACCAGGGATGGGGAAACACTGCTGTACACAACATTATGTGACAGTTCCACATTTTTGCATATTACTGTGTGTGTTCATTGTACGTTTTGTATTTAGCTTTTCTGGAGACCCAAAAGGGCATATGAGGACAAGTCCTGACAAAGAGATTAATACCTCGTTTAATTAATCTGTGTGTGTGTGTGTGTGTGTGTGTGTGTGTGTGTGTATCTGCATGCATGTACACAGGTTTTTATTTTTTTAAATCTTATTTCAGGTGGTCGAGTTTGGGCAAAGGTGAGTGGAGTGAGTCTATATGTGCGTCAGAGCTCTGGTTAACAGTCACAGGGCAGAGGAAGCAGTGAGGTGTTTCTGTGAGGAATTTTCTGCCCCGAAACCCCCCCACACCACCGCAACCACCATTTTCTACCCTCCCACCCCCCTCAACAATCACACGCAACAATCTCCCCACCCCCCCTTCTCCTCCTCCTCTTCCCTGGCGCGCTCGGAAGCCTCTGGAATGTTCCACCACGGACTGTTCCTCCAGCAGACCGACCTGAGAGACATGCTGCTGCTGCAGCGTGTGTGTGTGTGTGTGTGTGTGTGTGTGTGTGTGTGTGTGTGTGTGTGTGTGTGTGTGAGAGAATGTTAAAAAGGGTCTCGAAAACACACAATCACAGGTAACACACACGCACCTCTCATAGAAAAAGCCAGGCCACGTACCAGCTCATGTAAGCCGAAGGGCCTGCCTGTGTGTGTCATTTCAAAAATTCCAGCCAGCGCTTTGTTGTCCTTGGTGAAACCCACAGTCGTCCATGGGCCAAAAAGAAAAAGTAATTCAGCTCCAACCCGTTTAGGTCACGGATGAATTCTGGTGACTCACAGAACCTGCAGAAATGACCCACTCTAGAACAACGAAGTCTCTACAGGTTAAAAAAAAAAAAACAAACAAAAAAACCTGAGCTGTGAAGGTGCGTCCACATGACATGAATTTGACTCAGGAGATCCTGCGGCCCTCAGAGGCAGGGAGGCTTCTGGGTAAACAGCGTGTTTTTGTTCCTCTGGAAAACGCATAAATAAGCCTCGTCACGTGTCTTGCATGTCTGTCGATCACCATGCCAGACCAACCCGGCCGACTCCATAACCCCCCCACAACCCTCACCCCACCCCCCATGCCTATTTTAGTAGAAGCACAGCAACACCAGGGCCTCAAAGACACACATCTGCTCAGGCTTGGGGTGTAAGAACGTATCGCAGCTCATCGATCTGATGGATCAGTTATAAAGAGGTGTGTCAAATGTCTTTTTTCACACACTTTCTTATATTTTTAATGAAATCCTGAGGACTTTGTCCCTGAACTTGACCAGTTTCAGGGGAATGTTTTTTGTGACCTACATATCAATCGTTCAAGCAAAACATCTGACATAAGGTCTGAACAACTGAAGAAACATGTTCAGGTATTTCCAGATGATCAGGTGGTGATCAGTATACTGGTGGTGCTGAATGCTGAGTGGTTGGAACTCCTTTATCTAGGCACCTTGTATGTTGTAAGTCTTTCGTAGGAAACAGTAATTTAATCTATTCTGTCTGTAGCTACACAGCCAGATATGCAGCAGGGAACGCTACACTGTGTGTTCTGAACCTTTCCATCAGAGCAGTTCAAGCTACAGAACCTCTCCTGTGCAACCCAATGGGCCTTCCTTCACATGAGCATCAATAAGACAGCAATGCCATCAGGAGCACCCACACCCTGGACCATTTTTCCTGCTTCCAACATCAGATTCATGAAGCGACTGTTCACTCATTGCCTAATATACAAGACACTGTAACAAGATCATCTATGTTCTAAAGTTCACTTGTCGTGAAGGCCCTGTGGTTGACTGGGGTGTGTGTGTGTGTGTGTGTGTGTGCAGACACTGATTAATCGTGCAGTAGTCAACAGATTATTCGGTAACAAAGTGACCTGATGGTGGCACAGTGAGACATTGTTTCAATTGCTCGGTTAATTGACAGGCCAACAGATCAGTCGACTACAGATTATATCCAATAATGTGAGGGCAGTGAAATGAAACAGTATTTCAATGAATAGGTGATCAATTAATTACCTGCAAATGGTGAAATGGTGGTAGATCCATTATAGAAGTAATCTTTAGTTACAGCTCAAGTTGGAAGTGGCCAGTTTGTGTGTCCACTCTGCAGAGGGTGTAAGATACACCCCCCCCACAGCGTCTGCCTGACTGCAGTTCCCCTCCCCCACCCTCGCTTTCCTTCAACAAGTTCGGCCCAGTCTGCTGGGAGACAGGTCGGCTACGCCACTGGTGTGTTACGATCCCTATGACAACCGGCCACCCTCAACCCCCCAGACTCCCTCTCTCTCCATCTCCCCCTCTCGCTCACACACACACACACACACACACACCCCGTGAGGTTCCTGGCTCTCGCTGGCTTGTTTTTTCCGCACGCCGCTGCGAGCCCAGGCCGCGCTCCTATTTCAGGCGCCGTCCATGTCTTTGGCTGAGGTGTGGTCACCAGCAGAACAGTCACCGTCGAACAGCCATGATTCCCGTTCTTTCCTTGGCTCACCCTGCCCCGTCCCCTGTCTCTGTTTGAGCGGCAGGACAAACCCAGTTTGCTCGCTTGAGCAAGAGCGCGTTGCTTAATTTCATCAGATGGGGTGAGGGGTTTTCAAGCGGACAGGTCATCCAACCAAGGACTGAGGATCCTCACCGCACTCAGAAAACAGAGCGCTCGTCCGGCTTTCAGCTTTGAAAAACTTTTGCAAACGGTGCCCATGACATTTTGGGAACATTTAATTAAAAAAAAAGGTCCAAAATGATACAAACAATTTGTCCCAGAAATTATTTCCCAGAAAACAACGGTCCACAATGACCCACCATGAGAAAAAAGTTTAAAGTGACCCACAATAAAAAAAAAGAAATGGTCCAAAATGAGCCAAAATGGAAAGAAATGAACAAAAATGGCCTAACAGGATCCAGAATTTAACCATGTTCCAAAATAGCCCAATATGAGGGAAAAATGAAAAAGATGTCCCAACAAGAAACTTTTTTGGTGAACATTTTATTATGAACCAACAGAACAGAACTACATATAAAATATACATGATGTTAAGGTTAAGAATGTTGGCCTGACCTTTCAAAATCAGAATTAGAAATCTTTCCTGAAACCAAAGGAAACTGCTTGAGGAAATTCTGAACACATAACCGTGATGTTTCATGATGAACCGACCAGTGGTCCAAAATAAAAATGGACAAAATCTTAATTACATTAAGGTTAAGAAGGATAGAAATACATGTTTATTTGTGTGGTGCTCTTTTCCACTTCGGTCTTTATGAGGTTAAACGGGAGCGGCCTAATTCTGCCCGGGCCAAGAGGCTTCTTCCTGCTTTGACGGCTTAATTTGCTTTTCAATGCGAGTGGCGGTGCTGTAAAAACCCTCTGGAAGGACCGTAAGCGTCACAGCGGCCAGTTCAAAGGTCCTGATTAACGGCAGGCCAGGACTTGGCTTTCAGAAGCCACAGACAGGGCTGAGAATCTACTGTGACCAGCACCTAAGGTTAATGCCCAGTTTAAAAACAGAGAGAGAGAGAGAGAGAGAGAGAGAGAGAGAGAGAGAGAGAGAAAAAGAGGGAACGAGAGAGAGGAGGGGGAAAAATGGCGGCAGACCACGCGCTCTGTTGTCCAACCTAAAATGGCTGACATCACTGTCTGGTACCCAGCGAGAGCCCGCACCCGCCTCAACGCCAGGCTCAGCTGACCAAAACCGCCAGGTCAGAACTCACCGGCCCACAGCCCCTCGCCCTGCCTAATACCTGTATAGACTCTTCCCATGTCTTGTCTACAGATTTCTCATCGATTTTTATAACTAGAGTGGAAAAGAAAAAGAATACAGACACACACAGACCCCAACACACCCCACAAACAGCACCCCTTTTCACCCCGTCCGACAGCAATTTGTCATAACAACGAGGACAGGCACATGACCCAAAACACATCCAGTCAGACCACAGGCGGACATGGTGTCACAATACTACAGATGGTTTTTACAACGCGTCACTATATATGTAGTGACGTATATAGTGCTACTATATATGTAGTGACGTACTACTATATATGTAGTGACGTATTGTGTCTCCAACATACTCAGAAACGTACAATGAGACACAAAGTGGCCCTGAAATGGGGCCCTCAAAAAGCCTGTCCAGGTCCTTTTCAGTTTTGGACAAATTTACTAATGAGACTCGAGCAGGATGGTAGGGGGTGGTTATACATAACACACAAATACATATGTACATAATATATACATCAGGGCTCGCAAAATCGCTATCTCAGCCCTGCCCTCAGGCTATCATAGGAAGGAAAAATATGTGTCAGTGCTTTTTGATTCTTTTGCAAACTTAGCTGGGTAATTCTTTCATTTTTGGCCATCGATGAGCCACTGTCAATATGTGAAATAGTGAAATCGCGTTTGAATTCGCACGTTTTTTACTTTCTCTTTGCGATCACGCGAACTGTGTATTAGAGGGTGACACAGGAGTAAATTTTTAAACCTCTCCCGTCCCACTCCCACAAAAAAAATCCCATCCCTTCCCAATCCCATAAAAAAGTGGGGAAAATCCCGCCCCATCCCAATCCCAGAAGAATGACTCCCATTCCCTCCCACTCCAGTGTTGTTTTTTAGCTGGAATCGGTCAGTTACAGTAAAAAAAAAAATTGTACATATCACAGCATGCCCAGCTTAGTTGAATAAAAGTCCAAAATGCAATTTATTATTTTATTGAACTGAAAGTCATCTTAACAATGCACAGTGTGTTTCATGTAGAATTTTATGCAAATCATCCATCCATCCATAAACACACACAGACATGTCTGAGTAGTACTGAATCGGTAGTCTACAAGTCTTACAGCTGGCGTATTGCGTTTTCACACCATCACTCTCAATGTGTAAAAATTTAGTTATTTCAGACCGCCCAGAAATATCCATGAGCACAAGTGACGTATTATTTTCAGACAGTGGTCGTTGCAGCATAGCTTTCACTTCTGTCTACATTTTGGTTATGATTTTTGCGGCTAAAAAGTGTGTGAAGAAGCTGCTTCTTCTCTTACATAATTGGTGATTGGGACTATCGCTACCAACTGTTACGGGTGTGTGGAGCCCACCATTCACATAACACCAGCTACACCAAAGCAAACACGAGAAGAGTTAAAAGCAAAATTAGTTTATTTATTTAAAAGGTATATTTCTGTGTAAAGTTATCATAGTGTTATTACGATTCCTGGTCCTGCCCACTCCCGCTTACATTTTTTCCAGTTCCGTCCCAATCACGTTATTAATAGTAATTTTGTTTCTGTTCAATTAGAACCAAATATTTGAGTTGATGAAATATTTGAGATGTAATTTTATACAGTTGTTGTAATTTGTGTTTTAACAATTTTTTGATCAATGTTTTGTTTCCTTTACAATATTATACATTCAAATTAATCTCTTTTATATTCGGGCTACCAAAAACTGAAGAGTGCATGTCGGGCATGCACTCTTCAGGGCTACCAGGGATTTTGAAATTTTGTGAGCCCTGTATATATTATACACATATATCTATATAAATATAATCAGTCTAACACAGATTTTTTTCTGAGAACCAAACCAGACCGATAATGGTACGCGGAAATCCCCCAAAAAATGAGGAAACAGCAAATATCCGCTGTCTTTTTTGTGGCAATAAATATATTTTTCTGGATCTTTTCACACAAGGGGACTCAGGGCAGGCTGTAGCCGACCTGGAAGCACTATTTTTTGAATTCCACAGCAGGGTTCAGTCCACGCGCTCCAAGCGCAATTTCTCCGTGATGCAAGCACTCATGACACTTCAAACTCCACAGTTCGGTTGATCTCCAGGAGACTTTTCCAAGAGTCCTCATTTGTATTTTTAGCCCCAGTAGATCAGTGCTTATTCCCCAAAAACCATTCAACTCGCCGTGGTATCCCAATATTTTGTCCTGTGACCTAAATTAAAAGAGACGAATACCTTTGCATTTTCTTTAAGGGTAATGCATTAAACTCAGTTTAAAATGAAATGAAAGCATTCTGGGAACATATTTAGGGTTAACGCTATAAAAATATGCTTTTTTTTTTTTTTACCAAAACCCAATGCGGTTTTTCACTATACACAGGTGCTTTTGGATCATAACCCCCGTTAAAAGCG
>JBBJLR010000139.1:26851892-26864694 GCA_037577145.1 Brachypetersius gabonensis
ACACACACACACACACACACACACACACACACACACACACACACACACACACACACACACACACATACAGGTACACAGTGGAGTGACAGGCCTTGACAATAGCATTAGAAATGAACTAGAAAAGTTGCACATTTTAAATTTCACAGTCTAAATTGCACATTCTGCCCAGCAGTGATAGCTTCACCTACAAATTGCACATGTTGCATAAGAAATATGATTTACAAATCATTCTGTTAAACTGTCTACAACAGAAGTGAAGTGCTCGTAACCATCTGTTTTCCAGGCCTTTTGATGTAGACATCAAATTTTTTCAGTGCAGAAACTCTTTTTTTTTTATTGAGTGGGTTGGTTACAGATTGTGCACACAGGGAGATTTTGCACCCATAACAGTTTGGCTCCAAGAGAAGAGTGTTCCTTCAGCTCCACCTTATGTTTATACTTAGTAGATCTTGACCAGACAGGAGGACTGTCAAAAGTGTCAATCGTAGCTGGTGTAGCCTGACTGGCGGGCATAACGGGCCTTACGAAATAGGATTGCTGGGATTCGAACCAAACAAAGAAGTTAATAACAGATTTTTTTTAATGGTTTGATGTCTACTAGCTCACGTACCTTTTGCAAATTGGCTTGCAGCTAAAATTTCATCATCATCTCCTGACCCCCATGATGGAGATTCACATGTGGAGGTGCATGCTTGTGGTTGCTGGACAACAAAGGTATTTATGAAATGGCAGTTTTAATGACCAAACATAAACACACACACACATTCAGCAACATAGCAGTAATTTGAACAAATATTAATGTGCCGTGATATTGTGATCTTCCTGTTTAACGACACTTACTTATTTTTTGTATTTGCGGAACCTCTTCATCTGCATGCTTGTGATTTGGGTTACTGGAGTGTGCAACCACTTTTTCACAGAACCGTATGCTTTCGTAATCTTCTTCCTCCGCGCCTCACTGAGTTGCTCTGGATTGTCCTTTCGGGTGGGGTACTGGCTGTAGAGCACAAACCCTTGTTGGCCATAGAACCACCTGTCAATGTTGGCCTCGAGGACCCAGTTTGCTGTCTCTGCCTTTCTGCGTGGGTTACCCACCTCTTGTCTGTGTTTGTCGATTATGCTGGAATCATACATATCAACTTAGTCATCAAATCATCATTGCCATCACTGTGATTGTGACAATCAGTAAAGAAACTCAACAAAAGAAAATAAACCTTGACAATAGCCATAGGTTTGTGCAAAAGGATGAATTGACTTGTGAATTTGTGTCAGGACAACAATCTCAAACTAAAGATGAATAAAACAAAGGAGATGATTGTTGGAGAATATCTGCCAGACCAGCTTAGTCACAATACCATTAAAGCCATTATAGTCTACTCACACTCTCCACAGCCCCCACCCTCCCCATACACAGTTTGTCCTCCATGTTCACACCCCACACATAATATACTGAAAATGTTTGCATATATTCTAGGTAATGTAATCACATCCCATTGCTACTACACTTGATGTTATAGTCATTGGACTGAAACTTGGGGTGACAGCAAAGCAGCTTGACTTGTGAACTTTTGTCAAGACAACAATCTCACCCTAAACATTAATAAAACAAAGGAGATGATTGCTGGAGAACATCTGCCACACCAGATCAGGCACACATACAGGCACACATACTGAATTATATTGCTTATTTCAATTACATTTTCTAGGTCAGTTTGTGTGTCTTGTTTAATTTATGTATGAGGTTACTATGGGGAGTAAGAATTTATAACAGACTGTAACACATGACAACACTGTATACGTCTTGTTCACTGTATGAGCTGTATAACATGCATGCAATGTGTTTAATACATACATACAAAATGGTTTTTAAAGCACACAGACTACAATACACTTAGCAAGTCGTGCTGCCTACGTTGTTTCCTGGATACAGATATATGCACACTACTTACAAGCATCATAGCATTTTGAACGTAGTGAAACAGTATTAAACACGATAAATGTACTATTTCATGTACAGAGTCTACAGTCACCGTAGACAGTTGCAACACCTCGAGGAAGTGAAGTCGTTTGAGAACGAATATGCACTGAAAAGGATAGTTCTTCTGTCCTATGACGGTCTCGCAAATTGTCCTGGGTGTTTCTCTGCCTTTCACCTTATGACTGCTTGGAAGAGCTCCAGCACACCGCTGACTCAGATTAGAAGAAGTGGCTCAGAAAATGGATGGATAGGTGGTTTTCCAAGAGTTGTTTGTCATACCTAAGAAATTAGTGTTTATTCAAGTCATTGCTGACCTCTGCTGGTATAAACCTTCCATAAACAATCTACCTCTGTTTTCGAGAGTGATAAGAAGGTATTGTACAACCACACTTACTTCACTTTCTCCTCAAAACCCTTTAATCATGAAATATTAAAATCTCTTAGAAAAAAATACAATCACAACATAAGGAGACATATATTTCACAAACACATTCACAAACATCACAGACGTTTACAAAATAATGTTTAGCACCATTTATGTTGACACATAGTCATAAAACTAGAGATGAACAAGAAAAAAAGGTGAGATGGTTTGGAGGACTTTTGCCATTAGAGACCCGTAGCAGCTTATAGACCATACATCATTTGCTTCATTGCGTAACCTGTGATTTCAGCAATCACTTCCAGTGTTCCCTGGAGTGCCCTGACACTGCACTGATGTTTTCATGCTTCCCTGGCTCTAATATGCTCGATCCAGGTCAGGATGGACTTCAGCTGATGAGCTGAATCTTGTTACAGCTGAAGAGCAGGCGAACTCAGCACGGGTGTAACTCTCCGACCTCAAACTGATTCAGTTTGAATACAGATCTTTGGGAAACAAATGTCATTAAATGTCACTGGAGGAAATATTTACACAGTAGTGGAATACAGACAATAATAATGTCTCTGTCAGAGCAAACTTTGTTTCTCCAATAAACTTAAAGGGGGACAAAACATCCTTAAATTTCAGTATAAGTAAATGTTACAAAGTTTTATCTCAAGTCATTTTGGACCATTTCTTTTGGTTGGTTTATCGTAAAAGTTTGGCACAGTGTAAATGGCAGTTGGTGTTTTTAAAAAACAACAACAAAAAATAAAATAAATAAATAAAACGAAAATGGAGATACAAGGTCTTGGTCTGACAGTTATGATATCAAGCATTTTTGGGATTTTTGTATTTAAAAATATTGTGCCCGACAATTGTATTGTGGCCAGAAATATTTTGACCAGAGTTCTTACTTCACTGAGTATTATTGTAATCAACTACAACAGACTGTAAAACTTCCAAATTGATGCAGTTGAATCAAATCTACATTTGTGTAGATTTTCTTATCCAGAGTAGCTTACTGTCCAGTTGTGTAACAAATGTAGGCACTTGTAGTGCTAGGGGTCTTGCCCAAAGACCTTTACTGATGTAGTGCGGTGTGTTGCCCAGGCAAGTAGATCAAACCCCAGTCTGCTGTGAGGAGGAAAGCCATATTTCTCGCTACATCATTATGTTATATCAATGCATTTTTACACCCCTAACACTTGAGGACAGAGACTGGGAAAATCTGGCCTAAACCATACAGTATATAATGATGCAGTCAAGCTTTTGTTCATATAAGTTAACAACATCAGTTAGAATCACTATTAAACAGAGATGAAGAAAACAATGCCCTGGTGAAGAAGGAGGGAGAAGAAAGGACAATCGAAACAGAAATCAAATATTGCCAATTTTTACAACCTCTGGCCTTGAAGCGTCTCTGTATATGAATGCCTACTGGTCACCTCTATGAGCATCAGGGTCTGTCTTGTTTACACACTCTCGGAGTCCGACTTTAAGCTGGGCCAACTGTTGGCCATGGCTGGCCAGGGTGCTGTTGACCTGTGCCAGGTAGGCGTCTGAATGGCTCTCCAGTTCCCCTCGGATCCTCTCTAGTTCATCAGCCAGCTCACTTAGACCTCCACACTGGCCTTCCACCTGGCTCACTCGGCTCTGGACACCCATCACCTCTCTTTGGACGCCCAGAGCCGTGCTGCGGCATCCCTGCATCTCTCCTGCCAGGCGGCGCCTTAGGCTCTGTAGCTCAGCTTTCAGCTGGATCAATCGCCGTTCTCCAGCCCCCAGCAGGTTTGTCTGTTTTCCCACTAGGTCTGTTATTCCTTGCACCTGCGAGACTAGCCGCTGCTCATGTTCCTGCCAGGTAGAGTTTGCTTGGCCCATTTCTCGAGCAAAAAACTGAACAGAATCCCGAAGTCCCTTCAAGGTGCGGTTCACAGAATTGACATTGATCTTGAGGAGTGTGATCTCACCTTGTAGGGAGCCCCCTTGTTCCTCCTGGGCGAGCCGCATCAAGAGACCCTGCAGTGTCTCATTGAGGCGCTCCAGCATGTCCGAGTGTAAGTTCAACCTCCCAAACACCTTCTTTTCAACCTCTTTACACTCGTCTAAATCTGTCTGAATGAGGGCCACCTCTGGGCTTGATGCGGGGGAGCAAGCAGATGTGCACAGAAGCTCAAGGTCAGTCAACTGCTTCTGCAAGCCGTCAAGGTCAGCTTCCACGCGCCTCCTGACATTATCAATTTCCGTCTCAAGTGCTGGAACCACTTGACCCTCCAGCAGAGCTGGAGCTGTGGCATTGCTCAGCTCTTCCACCGCAAAAAAGAGACGCTCCTCTAGATTCTTCAGCTTGTCATCCAGAAGGATCTTAAACCCATCAAGGGATCCTGGCACTGTTCCAAAAGCATCATCCTTCTCAGTGGCATTGAGTCGACCTTCAAAGTCCAGCAAGCGGTTGTCCAGAATGGTCTCCATGTGATGCATCTGATCACTCAGTGCCACTTGCAGCTGCCGCTGAGACTCTGTCAGGCCTTTGACCGAGTCCTCCAGAAGAAGCATACGATGGGACAGGCTGTTGACCTGGCCACAGCAGCTTTCAGTCAGGGTAAGGCCCTGGATCTGGGCCTGTAGATCACCCAGCTCCTTTCTTAGGCCTGTTTCACGCCCATCCAATGACTGCTGTAGCTGGTCCTGCCCATTCAGGTGTTCTTTATGGCACTCCTGCTGTACCTGGGAGCAGGGGACAGCAAAGGATTACCACGGTGCATTAAAGTCAGATATATATATCTGGGTTACTTTTTCTAGACAAATCATTTACAATTTCCAAATTAGTGACGTAGTATATTCCCCTTGACCCTATACTCCAGAAACAGGAGCTTTTTCAATGCATTACCTGTCCAATCCTCTCATTGCAGTGGTACTCCAGACTGGTCAGCCTTCTCTCAAAACTGTCCAGGATTTCAGCTCTCACACTAGCAAGCCTGGTGTCCAGTAGATCCTCCAGGAGTGCGTGGCTACCACCCGTAAGGACAGGCCTGCCCACAGTCTCTGCCATCAGCCTCTTCAGCTGTCCGTCGTGGCCCATCACCATGCCATGGATTTCGTCCAACATGTTGCTCTTGGCCCACAGCTCATCCTTGACCTCTGTGACCCTGCCCACCAGCTCTCCAAGCACAGGAAAGCCTTCACTGCCACCCAGGACTTCAGGTGTGCCTTCAGGTATTACACCAAAGCCCACAGTGGAGTCTGGCTGGCGGGGGGCACCCAGCAGGGTGGTCAGCATCCTGGTGGTGTCCTCGCGTAGAGAGGTGCGAAGGCGGTCCTCCAGGCCAGCTACCAAACCATTGAGAGAATCAAGGCTCTGAGAGAGTCTCCTCAAGTCCTCTTCCATACGGTCCAGACGCTCGCCAGAGATTCCTGCCTTTGGACCTAGATCAAGAGAGAGGACCACAAGAGCTGAAGTTACAAAGCTACAATGAATAGTCAGTAAAGGAGATTATTGCGACAATACATCTTTTGTTTCAATGCTTGATACACAACCAAAACTCTGAATAATAGTGGTGTGGTGCACAGATCAGTTATATCACACTATATATTTACTATGTACACATACAGTATCTCTTATTCCTTTTTCATGATTACTAATGCTTATAGCAGTGTCTGTATGCCTTATGATAATGACTGTCTAAGCAACATTACGAAGAACACTACCATAGTTGGGTGAACATTTGCCTTACTAATTGGTGTGAACCATTGTTTAGTAGTTTTTGTGATTGATTGAATCTCTAACACCTAAATGAATGCTCACAAAATACAGATCACAATACAGCATGCCCTTTCCTCATATAATGCTGGGTATAAGCCAATACTGACTGGAAATGTTTTTTTAAGCTTTTCATTAATACTTCAACTGCTCACACACTCCAATTGATCCATATGAGTGAATCCATCTGATGTACCATAGCTTGCTTTTGAATCTCCAGACGGCAGGTGTCCGGACGGGATGGTTCTGCTGTCTGGGAAAGGGAAGTGTTTGCCCGGCTCCAGGCCTGACCCAGGGATGAGTGCATGATCTGGAGGAATGTTGGGGTGGCCGTGTGGGAAACCCTTGAATGGAGGCCTGGGTCCTTGTACAGAGCCCTTAAACGGGGGTATCCTGCCCTCTGAGACAGACGCAGACCCATCAAGGCAGTTCTCTCCAGAGACGCCTGGGCAGCAGCGCCATTCCAGCTCAGTCACGGTCTTGTAGCCGACCTTGTACTTAGGCTTGAAAAATGTCCGATACCTGTGAAGAAATAGTGCATCGATTTCCAAAAAGTTAATAATCAATGTTTTCAGTAATAATAGAAAATAAACTGTGGATCCATGTATAATACAAGTTTCTCTTTGAATCTAACTAAAAAACTTAATGAACATCAAAAATGAGACAAAACCCTTGTGGTCATTAACTCTCCAAACAAACAAACAGATAAAGTCATTATGTGAAAATTTAGAGAAAATCAGTTATTATCAGTTATTAAAATAATTATTAGTTACTGATTATTAGTATTATAATTATTAGTATAAGTGTATAAACTCTTAATTACACATGGAACTGTCCAGTGATGAACTCAGCAACCTCGGCTCATATCTATTTAATCTCAGAGGAGCCGGTGATGGGATTAAAGCAGTGAGGGGATTGGGGGGGATTACATGTGCGGTGCAGGATTGCTGCTGAGATTAGGAGATTACAAGAGAGAAGGGTGTTGAGAGATGCAGTTTGGGCCACTTTAATCAGACCAGCATCTGCACTTCTGTAGTATATTTTCCCACTTAATGTTTTTTTTTCGGAAAGCAATTTCTTAGTAAAAGTGCAAACCAGATTTCTTTTTCTTTTCTTTTTTTTTTTTTAGCTTTCTCTTGGTGAAAGGGGACAAGGATGAGAGCATTTGGAAGATCGGAGAATCTGATTAAGAGAGACAGCATATTTACTGTAAAACACTCTTGGAATATGACAAGTTATAAGGTCATATGACAGATGCTGCTTTCTGCTAAATATTATACATTGATCACATTTTAATGGTCAAAGCATACAGATCATACAATAACATGATTATGTTTGGTCACTAGAGGGCAGCACGAGGACACAGATCAAACAGTCACATAAAAATGAATCTGCTACATTACAATAGTATTTCTTGTTATTCAAAAAATACTATTTTCTGTCTGTCAAACTGTCTTAGCTTTCACATACTGAGTAAATTAAATGAAAGAAACGGGAACAAATGTTTTACTGTGACAGGCTGCAAAGTGCCTAAAGATAAAGACAAGGTGATAAGAGATGCGTCATAGGGCAGCAGCCATACAGTTGCTTTGGGTTTTCCTAAAAGTACAAAACCTTTTACAGTTATGTTTTATGTAGAAATTTACGTCATTAGCAAATTATATTTTCATTAATGTTTTAACACTAAAATGCAGGAAAAATTATGTATTGACATGAAAAAAACAAAAAAATGCGTAGGATATTAGCTGTATACGGGTTTACTGTATACTGATCACCGCTGGATCATCTTCTTCATTGGTTCAGGCCTTAAGTTAGATGTGCTTTGTTCTGCTTGAATGATTCATATGTAGGTCACTGTGTGGCTTAACAAACAATAAACATTCCTCTGAAACTTGTCAGGTTCAGTGACTGGACTGAAAATGAGAGTCTTTGAAAGTGCTTCAGGAAGCCTGTAGATAATGTGCAGATCTACACATTACTCACATTAGCACTGGACACTTCTGTCCCCAAATGCATTTGGTGGTGTAGTCCGCCTTCACATACGTGGCCACTCCGTCCTGCATCGTACAGGTGATGTTCTTCTGGACAATGTAGGCACAGTAGTTTCTGTGTGTGTGTGTGCGTGAGAGAGAGAGAGAGAGAGAGAGAGAGAGAGAGAGAGAGAGAGAGAGATAATGATATTTGTGTATCACATTTTATGGACGTTTACCTAAACTGAGCAAATTACAGTTTTTCTCGATTGCTAAAACACTATAACCAATCATTTGAACTAAAATTTCAAAACCATAAAGCTATTTTTCAAAAAGCACAAACATTTCCCTGAACTATAAACACTATTCCCCTGCTTTAACACACGAGTCAGATTTTGTGAAACTGTTACTGCAAAACTCTATACACAAATCCCTACATTTTTCAGTGCTTTCACCATGTGGTCATTTAGAAAGCACCTGCATTCAATAATGTTAACTTAAGTCAGCACAGCTTGAGCTCAGTTAGCACACAATTAGCCAAGTGGAGACACTAGGAGTCAAAATTTATCACACACCAATCAGAAACTTTGATGGATAGATAAAAAGGCCAAAGTCAGTTCATTCAGGTTTGAAACAATGGATCCAAAGAGATACAAAGAAGAGGTCGAAGAGGAGGAGGAGGAGGAAGAGGAGGAGGAGGAGGTCTAGGACACCAGGGAGGTGGAGGTGGAGGTGGAGGTGGAGGAGGAGGAGGAGGAGGAACAAAACTGTCACCTGACCAAAAGGAGGAGAAGGGGGAGGAACATCGGGCTATTGTAAATGTCCCTGGTCAGCATGGAGGGAATGTCACTATTTGCGCAGCCATCAGCCAAACAAGGGGTACTCCATGCCATTCTAGGACCCTATAACACTATGCTTCTCCTTGCTTTTCTTAATGGTCTAAGACTACATATGTTCCAGCTGGACTACAGGGAACCAGCACAGCCAGAGCAGCCTCACTAAGTTGTTGTTTGGGATAACGTCAGCTTCCATCGTGTATACCAGTAACCCAAGGTTTTCTAACATCTTTCTGCCTGCATTCTCTCCCTCTTTAAACCAGATAGAGGAGTTTTTTTCAGCGGTGGAAATTGTAAGACAGAGTACCTTATGTTCGTGTTCACCTCCTCCAGGTCATGAAAGAATCCTGCCTAGACATATCAGTAGATCAGCTAGAGGTGGATCTACTGCAAGAGGATTTTACCCCCACTGCCTGGCTCGGGCCAATATAACCTGTGATGAGATTCTCTGGCCTGACCCAGACTGAAGACAGGATGCTGAGGTGGAATAATGTTTTTTGTGTGTGTTGTACTGTATAGTACATGAATAAAAATGTGCCACTGTTTATACATTGGTTGTGTCTTTTGTGTTCATCATGTGAAAAGGTTTTTGAGGGGAAGAACCACAAGCAACATAACTTAGCTGGAAATATTGTTTTTAATTTATTGCACCAATGTATTTTTGAGGCCCTGTGTGTTATATTTGTGGGCAAAGTTTGGTATTTCAGCAAGAATGAATGGTTTTGAGTGTAGAGCTTCATTTTGACCTGAAAATATGATGTTTGGGAAATTGAGTGAGACGTTATGGATTTGTCTTTACTGTTTTGAGAATATGAGGCATAGTTTCAGGAAATGTATTTAAGCAATGGAGAAAAACTGTAATGCACAATTATTGTATTGTGTGTTGATGAACCGGTGTAAAAAATACAAATTTGCCGCATGCATAAGTACTTAGCTAAACCTCATTGGGTTGAAGTCGCAGCCTCCAACGTTTCTTGTATCTGTCTTTTTCTTTCTCATTCAGGAATGTTAGGAATGAGTTCATTCATAGGTCATCTCGCATGCACAGTACATTTAAGATCTAGTCACTGATTTTCAAAAACATTCAGTTAGAGGGATACATTACAAATCTTAAGTTTGAAGTAGTTTAAGATTGATTTGATTGTATTTTTTGAATAATGGTCTTGTTGTAATACCCATCCTATTTTCTACTTCAGTTTCTTTATTGCCAATGAGATATTAGTCTCCAGAATTTCCAGCACCACTGGCTGCCCCACTATTCCAAAGCATATCGGATCCACACTCATGCTTAGCAGCTGGCAAGATGTTCTTTTATTGAAATGCTCTCATTTCTTCTCTTGTTTCACCAGATCACAGTCCAAGTTACCTTCTGTAGATCATTCCATGTAGTTCACAGCGCAATGGGTTTGTGTATCAGTTCATCAATTTTGTGGGGGGGGTTTGCTTTGCATAACTGTCTGTTCCATAAACAGTTTCTTTAGATATTTTTCTTCATCTTCCGTGACTCGTTTTTTTCTTAATTCGCCTTTCTTAAGGACCTTGCTTTGCACAACTCCTTGTAAAAAAAAAAGAAGCTGAAAGTGTACCCATACTTTTGAACATGCCGTTTCACTGTATTATTTTACCAGTACAATGTTTTGCACACCACAGGCTCTTACCACTTATCCATTTATTTCATAAACTACAGATCTATATTTTTGTTAGACATTGGAAAGTTGAAAAGATTATTTAACTATAAATGAAAGTATATTTAAAAAAAAACAAGTTCCCTTTATATAATAGAAATAATCTGTAACAGTGCATGACTATTAACCAGCTGTTTGGTTACTAATACTATACTAATACTAATACTAAAACTTTAAAGCCATTTTTATCAGTTTCAGCTTTGACATAGTTACTGCACTTTGGCTTTGTAGGGGAGTGTAAAGGCACTCTTTCGTCCCATTGGTCAGTAGTGGCTAATTGGTCATTTTATGGCTAATAAAGGTACTTAATAATTTGTTATCAAAGTATATTAAATGTATATTTTAGCCAATATTAACAACCAAATTTAGAGTGTTTAAAAATAAAGTGTCCAAATCTAGAGTGTCCTTTAAATAAGGAAATAAAAGGTAATTTGTATAATAAATGTGTTGAAAATAAGTAAAATGTAATGTATCCAATAATCAACATTAAATAGCCAAAACTATGACTGTTAACTACATCTGAGGTGCTTTCACTCACAATGATTTCCATTTTCCCAATACACTGAAATGGACAGGTGCTAATGTTAATGTTAATGCTTACAGTCCTTAATCTTGTAATAACTCTTGTAATAACTCAGAGCTCAGAGAAGGCGGGGCAGCTCCGAGCTGGGAAAAGAATAAAAGAACAAAACAGAAAAAGACAAGAGGAATAAAGACAAAGAGAACAGTCAACAACAGGATGTCCCTTTTCAGTCCAGCCAATGAGCAGGCCAAGGGGGACCAGACCTTCTGATCGGTGCTAAATGAGACGCATCGAGCGCCACAGCTGCATCTCACTTTCATACACACACACAGACAAGCGTTTGAAACTTAATCGGTGTTCAACACTGCCTCATGCTCGCCGTCTCCCACCCTTCCAATAACAGATTAATTCATCAGGTTAAAGATGTGCAGCTATAGCAACTGCTAAATGTTATCTGGCTTCTGACCACAGGCAGGCACAAAACCAGATTGTACAGATGTGTTGCTGTCACAGGCAAAGGCCAATGTCCAGCCACAGCAGCCACAGCAGCAGAACTGTCCAAGACTGAAAATGTGCAGATGCAGTTAGAAACATTCACAGTGGTGCATGGAACCAGACATCTGCCTCAAGAGCTCCATCACAAAAAGTTATTTTAGAATCAGAATCAGAAAATTGCATTAATCCTGGAGGAAATGGTTTATGCTGAGACTGCACAGAGACACAGAGACAAGAACAATATAACAGAGTATACAGTCAACTTTGTTTTTTGCTAGAAAAATAATAATACACTGATAAGCCTAAGAGGCTACTATCTAACAAATAACCAAAGGTTACACTTGCTATGTTAACAATGTGATATATTTGCAAGCCAGGACTATCAGCAGAGAGTCTGGAGTATTTTATAGGTTATCTTAGCTAAAACTGCATACTTTAACAGGAAAGGGACATTTAATTGACATGCAAAGTTTTTGATTGACATACACATTTTTGTGGGTAATGTAAAGACAGGCAATGTTCCCCACAGGGCTATGGGAAGAACAAACACACAAGAAACAAATCCATATGCACGTCAGCAAACACAATATGTCATTTAATAGCTTATAAATACTTGAAAACGTGAATAACTTGATGTGATGCTGTAAATACACTTTACCTTTTTTTTTTACTTAGGTGGCTATAGGGTTGAGCCAATCAGAATGCAGCTGAAACCAAAAATTAAGTAATGTCACTTTTCCAGAGCATTGTAAGTACTCGACTCTACTCAGCTTTCTCTGTCTTTCACTAGGCAAATCTACCACCAGGTTCCTTATCTCTGTAATGGTTGCAGGCGAGCTGAATAGGCACCAAATTATTGTGTGGTGCTGCTGACTATTGACTGGTCAGAGAAAACCATTCTGTCTGACAAAACCTGGCATGTCAAAAAATTCCAAGCTACTACAGTGACCAAATATAGAAGTGTCAAAAGGGTTAATCAACAATCACACACCTGCTTGGTTTCAAAATGTCTTAAACCCTTATTATAACTTCACCGTGGCTATTGTAGCTTTAAAAATAAACACAATGTCTTTCATGATACAGAAAAGTCAAAATAGGCCATTCTTGTCCTGTTTACAGGGGTGGTGGTGGCCTAGTGGTAGGATACTTGCCTCCGAACCAAAAGGTCACAGGTTCGAATCCTACCTCCAG
>JBBJLR010000139.1:26873631-26899986 GCA_037577145.1 Brachypetersius gabonensis
TGTTTTTACAGAAATATTTGAACTTCAGCTGTGTGACTGTGTTAAAGAGAACACTGCGGTTAAAAATCCCCTTATTTTTTTACAGTCTTTTTACAGTGTTATTCCACTTTTGCCATTGATAAATATAAATCTGCACAAAGCAAACATCTTTGTCTACTCCTATGTTGATAAGAGTATTAAAAACAGTATATTTAGTACAGGTGCGATTAAAGGTGCGATATTTTAATCTACTGACAGCCCTAATGGAAATATATGAGAACTATTTGTATCCTCTCTGCCTCGCTGTGCCTTTCTTAACTGTGCATCTGTAAAGTAGTAACTGGTAAGACAATTACTGTATATTTAAACTGAGGCCTCTGAGTTAATATCTGTCTAACCAAAGTCAGTAGACATTTGCAAAATTCCAAAACCTGTTCTATAAGTAGATGTGTCTAGATTCTTGCTTGGTGGTATAATAATATAAGTTTTGATTGATTGATTGATTGGTTGAATGATTGATTTATTGATTGATTTACTGTTTGTTTGATTGATTGATTGATTGATTGATTGATTAAATCAATGTGATTTATTGATGGATGGTTGTTTGGTTGTTTGGTTGATTGGTTGATTGATAGTCAGTTGATTGAGTGATTGAGGGAAACATGGCTTTTTAAAGAGACAAACAAAGGTAACGCAGCCAAGCTGGGGTTCATGATATCAAAGAATCATCACTAACGACTGGGCATGCAGCAGCTAAAAGCCATATTCACGACCCAGCCTTCACTTTTGTCCTTCTGCTGCGCTCTGTCTATGGCCACTTGATGGGACTCCCTTGTGGCCTGAGTGGAGAAAGGTTCAGTTACACCACTGCGGGTTTAAACACAAGGGCAGAGAGGGAATAGATGAGGCTGGAGAGCAAAGCAGGAGGACTCAGAACTTTGAAAACAGATGGAGAGAGAGAGGGAGGAGAGGTACAGTCAGACTCTTTAAGCTCTTTAGATCTTTCACTGCTGACAGCACATCCACCAGAGTTCAGCAGCAACTGCCAAAGGAAACACCAGGAGGCACAGAGGACCAGGCACTATTACCACGGACCAGTCAATTGACTGACATGAGCTGGCAAGGCGGGGGAGGGGGGACGTAAGTGAGTGAGTGAATGAGGGAAAAGAGGGAGACAAAGCAAACATGAAAGTAAGGCAGAGAAGATGGTGCAAGCAGAGGCATGCAAGTGACCCAAAGAAAAAGAGAATGTCAGAGAGAGAGATAGATAAATAATTAGTCAATAATCTTGATTAAGCAATAATCAATAATCTAATCATGTTGTTGTGAAAATTAGAATGTGAAAATGTTTGAAACTGGCCCAATAAATGTTTCAAACAAATATATGCATAAATAATGTAACCGAAGTAAATGTACAAATATTCAAAATATAAACAAAAATACATGTAGAAGAAAATTATTTTAAGATATATTGAACAGATGTGGATAAGGCAGTAATTTCACAGCTCCTGGGGTTGATTTCTGGCCAAGGCAGCTGAGGGCTCATTCTGTGTAGTTTACATGTTTTCCCCGTGTCTGTGTGGTTTTCTGCTAGAGCAGCAGATCAGATTCTAGAAGTACTTAACGCTAAGCTTTGTTTTGGTTGACACATGTTTTGTATTTTTTATCTACTTATGTTTCATCTAAACCAGTATGAACATATATATTACCCTGTGTGTTGTATTTATAAAGGGACTCCCTCCGTAAAGAGTCCTGACATAGAGCTGTTGTTGTCTAGCATCTGACATAGGCTAAGCTGTCATGAATGTTTATTCCCTAAATCTCACCCATTACAAATTAAAATGTAATTGGCTAATTCTGCTGTCAGTTCCTGACTGTTTTGCTAGATATTTTAGTCACAACATGTTAAAGGTCTAACCAGGGCGAGAGTTCAGCTAGCTATAGATATCCCAAATATAACAGAAAAAAATCCAATTGGGTAACATTTCAAGAATTTAACTCTATTGTCTCCAAACTAACATTAAAATAAAATAAAATGGAACTACTTGATGAGTTTAGATACAGACATGATTGTGTTAAATTGGTTTAGTTTGTTTTAGTTCCTAGAAATGAAACTTTCTGCATGTTTTTCACTTGCTTTAGTGTCTCCTTCCCGAGCCTTTGTGGTTTACTGCTTCAGCCTTTTTTTGATCCTAAATGTATCCACTTCCCAAAAACAACACTTACTGTTGGCTAGGGCATCTCCAGCTGGGCAGAAATGTGAGAAACTGATTGTTGAAAAAGGTGTTATTGTATGATGGTGCCATCTTGACAGGCACTGTCAAGCTTTTCAGTGCCATTTATTCTACTGCCAGTACTAGTCTGCAGAGGTTAAATGGCATTGAGCTTGATTGTATGCCAATCATAGCAACGGCTATGACCAAATTAGCCAAACCCAAAGGATGTCTGCATTTTAGACATTGTGTAGAATATAGTGCACAAATTGAGACACAGGGCCTGTCTCAGTTCCCCTTCTATCCTCCTCTCCAGGCCACTACTGGAAACACTTAGCTTCAGCTGGAGGCTTCGTCCAAAACCCATTTGCGCTGCCAGAGACTGCAACACACTCCCTCAAGGGCACCATTCATCACAGGCAATAATGAAAACGAAAGCAAAAACTCATGACGAGCTACAGCAGACCCAAGCATCCAAAAGACAGGTGGAGGGGTCAACAGCAAAACACAATGGAGCTCTTTCTTCTACGATGCAGCACAACTTTATGGGCTGTGAGAGGGAAATGATTCCCATTGCATCATGACAAACATCAGTGCTGATATCGAAAGCACCCCGGAGCTGAAGCACAACCCTGCAGGGCGTCTCCGAGTTCACACCAAGAGCAGAATGGGCTTTTTTTTCAACCATTATGGAGTGAGTAATAGTTTCAGATTCTGACACTAAAGCATTACCAAGAAACGCACAATGGCATTACCAAGAAAGGACGTACGCGCTAGTAGCACATGGATGTAATTTTGGGGTCCGTTTTTATGCTACAGAATGAAGGAATGAATCAAGTCTATCCGTAAAACGCACCCTCCATCATTTGAACAAAGCCTTACTGCTGTAAAAACATCATTTTACATACATATGCAAACACTAAGAGGAACAGATTATATGCAAGATTTAAGAAAGAGTCATTTCCCAGAGAGGCCAATTCAAAAGATTTAAAGCCATAGTTCAGCCCTAATCATGTTAAGTAATTGCAAATAGACTTTTTCAGACAGCTTTCTACATTGGGCGACATACTGTTATCATCAAAGTGAGCAAAAACATGTTCATTTGTGTTCGGATTCAGAAAAATATCCCAAATCCAGGGAGCTGTAGATGATTCCATATTAACTAAGAAATCTACAACCTGATATCAGGACCATACTTTACTGCAAATATATAATTATAGTACTAAATATATAATTTAATATTGATGTCAAAAAAAACTTTTGCAAAACAGTATCAAATATTATATAACTTTATTTATTGATCATTAATGAATTATTAGTTGATTGTTTTGGGTTATTATTGAAAAAAAAGTAATAAAAAATATCATGCCACACTTTTGCATGGCAGTGTTATCAGCCCTAAACTCATGGAGTGCCACTATTTTATAGGGCTTACTGCCTGTCAGAGCTCCAAGGAATGCGTGCACGAAAAGTCCAGTGCGGTTTCACGAGGCCAAGTGACTGACCGCCTCTCCAAAAACCCTGAGGCAGGAGAGACACAAACACTGGTTTATTCAGCTGATTACATTACATTTAGCTGACAACTTTGCCCAAGGGGTTGTCCAGCTGTCGAAGTCATCCTACAGTTCAAACCCGTGACCACAAGCACCCTTTTCTGGCTAGTGGTCCACCACCAACACATGATTGATGAACACAAGACAGATCTAAGGGCTGCCCACACAATTTATGGATAGTCTTAAAGTCAGGCAACACATTTATGTAGATTTCAGACTACATTCATAATGGAGTATTTCAGCAAAATAATAACACAGGTTTCCACTGAACTTAGATGTAGTCGGTCAGCCAAGACATGTTTTGCTTCTTCCCCTCAACAGGTGCCACTATAATAAAAATTGTTTTTCACTTCATCTGTCTGTGACTTTTATGTTTTATGTATCCATAAAAATGTCCAAATTAAAAGTTTGTTTAAATACAGTAGTAGCTTTTTATTTTGTAGCCTGCATTTTGACTGTAAATTATTCCATTTTTATAATGTAAGGTAAATATGATACTAAACACCTTAACATTATACTGATTCCTTACACAGAAGAAGGGTTTGAAATGTCTGCCGAAACACAGAATGTTTCCATACTGCTGGAGTCACATGAGAAGGCTGTGTGTGGACCGACTGCCCCTAGAGAGGCAGCGAAGGGAAACATTTATTGATCCAGGCCCAAAAAAACCCCAGAGCTCATAAACCCCACAGGCTCTCAAACAGAATGAGGCTCACAGACAACAGTGGCTGGTTAGAGGCCGCCGGAACAATAACACTGGTAAAGTCATCAACCCCCAGCCATCTTACAAGCATACCAGACCTTCCCATTGCTGCTCAGATGTTGGCAAGGGTAGATTTATGCCTCCACCAAACTGTTTGGCTAAAAATATTACATACAAACTGTCCACTTTTACTCCAAATACGATCGAGCCAAGAAAGGTTTGTTGTCTGAAATCTGCTCTCTTGGTTTTGCACTGGAACCACGAAGGTAATAGAGTTAAAAACAAGCTACAATCTTCTTACACCTGCCTCAAACTATGTGGTGATGTTCAGTAATCTCTATCTCATTATTATATTATTATAAGTGGTGGCCTAGTGGGTAGGATACTTGCATCTGGACTGAGATATCATTTATGCAAAGTGACTTCCATTCCCTAACTACAGGGCAGACTTAGCAACTTAGGGTCTTGCTCAGGAACCCAGTGATGGTATGCTGAAGGCAGGATTCAAGCCAATGACCAAAACATAATGCAAAAACCTGGCCCCTGCAAAAAACAGCCGAGATGTAGAACTGCATGCTCCGCCCACTCACAAGCCCAAAAAAGTAACACACTTTCAAAATAAATGGATTTTTTTTAAAACATGCCTAAACACACAAAATAATTGTCGCTATTAACTAATATAAATATATATATTAGTTAATTAGTTAATATATTAATAATATAAATATATACTATACATATAATATGTATAGTACACTCTTTCATTCTATACTGTTGTGTATACTGTTTATTGCTGCTTTTCCTTTTATACAGTCCACTTCTGCCATAACAACAGAAATTTCCCATTTGTGGGACTTAATAAAAGTCTGTCTAATCTTATCTTTTGTAGTTTCTGACACCGTATGACATACAGGCAGTAAATACACGTAGTTTGTACAGTGGTAACTGCATTTCCATAACGTGGCAGCCACATTAGCTTTGTTGCTCCAGTGCAATAAGGACATTTCAGGCCTTGGCTGATCAGCACCGTTTTGAAATGGTGTGATAATTGAGCTAATCTCATTTTTGGCCAAACTCCTGCTTTACCAACAAGCAGAATAAATGATTGTTTGGAAGAATGGCACAAAAAAATCACAGCAGTTGCAAAAGGATTTATGAAGGTAGGCTGGCACTGCAGAAGCTCAAAGGGGAGGAAAGTTGAAGCCACAGTCATCCCACACAACCCCCCCCCCCCCCCCATTCCCGTGGCTGCACGCCCTTCAGAGTATAATCACAGGGATATGGTCAATTAGAGTGAAAGAGCCACATTCTGACAAGCCATTCATTTTCATTAGAGGCTTCACAGTGCTTGGAACCAGTGACAGACCTCGTCTAAGAGAAGAGACCATTGAGTAGCAAAGTAAAAACCTGACTGATGAGCTAATGCTGATGGTCTCCACAACACAAACACGTTGAGAAAAGTCCCATTAAGATCCCCATCCATATTAATGCGCTTCACTCAAACAGTTACTTATTCAAAGCTCAGGAATCGGGATCAACCTAAATGTGCTTTGAAATAAAACCATTAATTAAACTCACTTGTGTTCACTGTATAGTATCCTTATCTTTTACTGACCTCTGAATTTCTGAATTGTGTATTAGCTTTTTAAGTTTTATAGTCTTTTTAAATAATGTTTACAACATTTATTGGTTTTCTAATTATAAAAGGAGCTGTGAGTGTTAGCTACTTTCAGTGGCACACGGTTCATTTACAAGGTCACTGTTTTGGCCTTTACTGAGTTCTCACAGCTGTTCTCTCAAAAAACTTTGGATTCAGAAATTATTTGGATTGCCTCTTCAAATGAATTTTGGGGTTTCCTATCACATGTTTAAGCAGGATCCCAAAACAGATGACAGGCAAAATCAACCAGACTGTCAATGGCCCTAATGCGTCACAGAAAATTTGTCGGAATGTACCATTTAACATGATTTTATTTAGCCAAGAAGCCAAAACTAGAGATCAATACGCATTTTGTGGGTCTGGAAATACTGCATCATTGTGGGCCTCCTGGGTGTTTGGCATTAAAATGCTGGAGAGTGAGGAAACTTGTGGTATAATTATCACAGGACATGTGTGCTCACTCTCAATTATTATAATTATATGATCAGTAGTGTTGAATTAAAAAATATGACATTTTTTTGGTTAATAAATGTACTCAAATGGTGAACATACTGTAAATGTATTTGTTCCCAAAGAATACTTAGTGCATTTTTAGCAAATAAGAGAGAGCGTGCCAACACATTTGACTGGTAGCGTACGTGCTTTTATCCACTTTATAGTGTCATGTGTGAAAAATCTACAAAAGCGCATGTTTGAGATACTTAGAGTTTGACTTAGGCATACAGTTCTCAAACATGCAAATTTGATAGTTAGTAGCTTCTATTAATAAATAAACTCTTATCTCTAGGTCCAGCCAGCATGTCTTGGTTGATCCACTTCTAGTGCTGAGACTTTTAGCTTTTCCTTTTGTCACATGTTTGCCGTTGATTCTGCCCTACTGTGGGGTTTTAGGGGCCCTCACTTTGGCAGAGAAGGAGGAAGACATTGTTTGCTTTGGCAGTCCATTTCCCTGCATAACACTGCAGCCGCTACCACGGCTCAGCTAATAGCCCGGAAACCAGTGACTGACAGCCTCCAGCAGGCTGTCCAGCCTCACACTAATCAGGCTCATTCACTGCCTCCCCCTACCAGCGTCTGAAAACAAATATCGAAGCAACAGACAAGGAAAAATGACGCAATTCCAGATGGATACCAAGGCCGTGCTCAGGTGAAAAGGGGGCAGGTACGTTCTGGACATTGTACACTTATGGCCACTTACATGTGTCTCCTCAAATTCCACTTCATTGTAATGTGACAGATCAAAATGTTTATAAAGTTTTCTTTATTCAGTGAATGGATTTCAGAAGCAAATAATTTAGAGCAGAAGCGTATGCTGGAAAACTGGACAGAGATTTTGACTTATTTTACACCTGTACGGTCCAAATCTGGTCCTGGAGGGTGGGAGTCCAGCACAGTTTTCACTCTTCAACACATTCACATTAACAAGTAAGCTGAAGCAGAGAATGTTTGAGCAATGAAATGAACAAACTGTGCAGATCACTGAACCTCCAGGGCCAAATTTGGACACCTCTGTTATAGGGCAAGTCAGATTTTTTTTATTGTTGTATCCAGTTACACCCAGCTGCTCCACCTCCTTCAAGCTGGATGGACGCCGCTTTAAATCATCCTAGAGATTTTCAATTGGATTGAGGTCTAGTCTTTGACTGGGCCATTCCAGGACATTTAACTGTTTCTCTTTAAACCACTGGAGTGTTACTTTAACAGTGTGTTTAGGGTCTGTAGTTTGTTTTCTAGGTCCACCACTTAAAATCAAATTGAAAATCCATTTAAATTCCAGGTTGTAAGGTAACAAAATAGTATACTTTTGCAAGGCACTGTATATGTTTGACGTATGACACCATACTAATGTAGCTAACAAGCTTGTTAAGCATCATGCAAACTGGATGTTTAAAGCAAATACACCCATTTTATGACATACTGTTATCCATATAAATGGACAAGTATGAACAAAAGTCACACCACACTAGTCGTTCTTGCTCACTGGCTCTGACAGTGACTACAAATCTGCATTTGCAAGAATGTGGGGAAAAAAAATCATAGTAAAGGATCGCCCTGTAGTGCTTCTTTTTTAGTTTTAGTTTTGTTAAATTTATAGACGCTTAGTTAGACTTCATAAAATTTGTAAAAGCTTCAGGATTTGTTAGTTTTTTAATTAAATTTTGAATAAAAAACTAACAATATTTATTTTGAATATTGGCCAGCCCTTCAGGTTTGGTTAGTTAGCAGCGGTTGAAGAGGCTAATGGTCTAGAGATTTGCCCCTGTGATCATAAGGTGGTGGGTTTGAATCCCACTGGCACCACTGAGGCACACTATTCTACAGATGCCCCCTGTTGGTGGCGGCCCACTGCTTCACTTAGTGAATTTTGCTAACCTGTTTAAATTTTTTTTAAATCAGAAATTTTGTATTACATTTTAAAAAAATTTTCCATTGCATTACAGTTTTCACTGGAATTCACCACTTTCATTTTGATATACTTTTACTGTTATGCATTTTTAAAAAAAACCATTTTTTAAAAAAATAAATGCTGCATTTTGAAATTACATGCTTAAAGGAGAATTCAACATGTTTCAGGAGTTGAGATGTAAACAAAGCATCTTAAAGTGAACTTCTGGTGGTCTAGTGGTTAGGGAGTTGCCCCTGTGATCAAAAGGTTGTGGGTTTGAATCTCAGTACTGTCAGTGGCACCACTGAGGTACTCTTGAACAAAATACTGTCACCACACACTTCTTCACTTGGTGAATGGGTTAAATGCAGAGAACGAATATCACACTGTGTGCTGTGGTTTGTTTGTGTTTGACTAAAAGGGGCCACTTTACTTTTTACTTTTTTGGTTTTTTGGCAATGTACTGTCGCAGTGTCCTCCCTTCCAGGTTGATTAGAATCTTGCTACTATGAAGAAATAAAAAAAACTGTGATGATTTATATTTAAAACTTGATTTTGACCGTAGTTCTGGGGAGAGGGCCCACTCTCATTATCTGTTACTGTCTGACCCTAGACTGGGCCGCAGCAGAGGAAAACAGCAGAAGCATGAAGCCACACATTATACTTGCAAAAAACTTCTTCACAAAAACAGTAAAGGAAGGCCACTTTAAGTCTAACAGTACAAAAGCCTAAGATCTGACCCGCATTTGCAAGGCAAAGCCTGACCATTCAACACTTTAAGCTGAGGCACATTTATTTAGGCATCTTGCGTGCCTAAAGCTGGCCAAGGTGTCGGAAACAGGCGTGAATGGAAGAAGACAATACCAAAGTCATGGCTTTCCCTTTCCTCATTTAGCTCATTTGTGAGGATTCCATGAATGCACTTCGGGATAATTAAGGCTCCCACCATCTCCCACACTCTCTCCCCACCACACTGAATAAACACTACATACCTAATACAGTGTCGAAGACTCTCAACAAATCTAAAAGAGGCCTAAGGCTTGGAGCCATAGAGTTTAGGATGGCCAGGTCAGTTCCCAGCAGCAGTCCTGTAAACACAGGGGCGTCCCTGGCTCTCTCCTCCATACAAGCAAACGACTGCTGTGCTAAATCACCCTGTCCAGTCACAAAAGATAGGCAGCTAAGGGAGAAACAAAAAAGACAACAGAAAGAGAAATTTCCAAAGCATCATTGGTGACAGTAGTGAGGATGGTGTTCAGCTGTGTATTCCTTGTGCTGCTGATTAGAGAAAAAGCATAAAATGCAGACCGTAGACTCTGTAACCATTTAGGTGCAAAAAAGCACTAACTCAATATGGACAAAAGTTTTACGAGGACGTCATTACACCAATAGGGGCTTTAATAACATTGCATTCAAATACATAGACTATAATATGAAATGGTTTGCAGCTTTGCTGCTATATGAGCTTCCGTTCTTCTTGGAAGGCTTTCCACTTGAATTCGGAGTTTCTGTGGAAATGTGTGGCCATTCATTCACCAGAGCATTTCTGAGGTCAGACACTGATGTTGGACAAGAAGGGGTGGCTCACAATCTCCAAACCCAATTCATATAGTGTATTCCTTGAAATATTCTTTATCAGCTCACTGTTTCCTTTTAATTTGAAATCACTCATCGTTTCATGAGGTCCAGTACAATTACAGACTGTAGCCAGTTTGTTGCTGCACAATTTAAAACCTGATCAATACCTACCACATTATTTCTCATGTTAAATGGAGCTGATAAAATGAGTGTATGAGTGTAAATACAAGACAGGTAGACCCAATGAAGGCTGAGTTGGCTAATAAAAAAAGTGCAGTAACCCAGTTACTAATCTCATTACTTCAGTAGTAGATGTGTTAATGAGTGATAAGCTCAGTACTGGTGTACAAGACTTGTGCATGTGTTTTGTGGCATTTAACTTATTTCTATAAATTTGGCACATTTGCAGGAATTTTTTTATTAGAAGATGAAGAAAAAAATAAACAGGTAAAAAACAGTATTCTGCAGCTTATAGTATCAAAATAGAAATAACATTGCAGTTATATTATTTAATAATATAACTATTAAATATTACAGAATAATATTACTGTAATATTACATCATGTTGAAAATAGTACAATAAAAGAAATAGTTAAGTATTTAAATTTTCTTCAAATTATACGCATTTTTTATGAAACAACAAAAGAATTACATGGAAAAATAGCTTCAGCAAGGAACAGTGTGAGTTTTTCCCCCACATGTGTATCAGTGTTATTAAATACATTTAGGTCAATGTAGTCTGTATTCATTAATTACTTTTTTATTTGTAAGTATTCTGCCCACCTCTGTATGTACTAGAGCCCCAGCCATCAACAGTGAAAACACTGGCAAAAGATCAGCTGGAGCTAATAATTCAAATAGTGCTGAACATAATTTTAACTCTTACAGTGTTCTGCCCTCTTGTGGACAAACTGTAGCAAAACATTTTGAACATACAGGCAACAAATAACCAGAAGAAAAATTACAGAAATTTTCCAAAGGAATATATCAAAACTATTCATTCAATACCCAAGTCCTGTCTCTGAAATCAGACTGTGAATTAGTGGCACACATCCCCTTTTATCTAGAAGTGGGATGTAGAGACAAATTATTTAAGAAACCACAGCTTTTTTCCTCCATAGAAAACAAATGAGCCAAAGCAGTCTTGATCGTGACCAACGCTTCATCAGAACAACTGGCCTTTTATCCACACAACCCAGATAACTGCCTCAACAGGATTGGAAGTGCTCTGCTGTGGCTGAACTGCACAGTTCACGCCGTTCGGGTATGTTTTCTCCACAGCGTTTCATGAAAACTCTAACTGTAGTGGTAGCGTTCTTCAGTCTAGCCGAAGTCCTTCTGGAAGCTCCACCACCACCGGAGCACAGTCATCCAGGTCCGCGTCAAAATCCCATCGGAACTTCTTGGTCAGATGAGCTTTAAATTTCTCTGCTTTCTTGCGGAGAGTCGCATCAATACCAGGCCCAGCAGCAATTTGGAAAAAATCCTGATGACAACAAGGAGCAAAGGTTAATTACACATTTATTTTATAGCAAATATATGCTGTCCTAACACTTGAGTGTTTCCTCAAACTGTAAGTCACTTTGGATAAATTAATAATGTAATGCAAATGTAAATGTAAAATTACACCTGCTCTTCTGAAGTAGCTTCTTCCACTACTCACTATGTAAAGATTTTTACAAATCAGCAACAACATTAAAACTGCTGACAAGTGAAGTGAAAACCACTGATGATCTTGTTACAGTCGCACTTTTCAAGGGGTGGGAGATATTAGGTAGCAAGAGAACAGCCAGTTCTAAAAGTTGATCTTGGTGAGTGTAAGGATTTTAGACACTTCGAGAGGGACCAAACTGTCTTAGCTGGACAACTGGTCTTCTTTGGGAGTTCCTGGTACACTGTGGTCAGTACCTACCAAAAGTGGACCAAGGAAGGAACACTGGAGAACCGAAGACAGGGTCATGGGTACTCAAGGCCCACTGATGCTTGTGGGGTCAAAGACTAGTCAGTCTGGTCTGATCTCACAGAAAAGCTACTGTAGAAGTTGTTTATGCTGCGCTGACAAAAAGGGGTCAGAACAAAGAGTGCAGCGCCCCCTGCTGTTAGCGGGGCAGGGTAGCTGCAGACCGGTCCGAGTGCCCATGCTGACCCCTGTACACCACATGCCTCAACGAGTCAGAGCCATTTTGGAGGTACCAGAGAGAACTACAATATTTGGCCATGATATTTTTTTTCTATAATTTTAACATACTTTATGATAAACAAACCAGAAGGGATGGAAAAAAAAAATAAATATGAAGTTATGAAGTTGAGACGTGAGAGTTCATTACAACAGTAAAGATGTAACTGTATTTCAATTTTAATTAATTCTCAATTGAAATGAATTATAATTTCATGATGTGTTAAACATGTGTTACAATATACTGTACTGTGCAAAAGTCTTTAGTCACCCTCATTTCCTTTCATTTTGCTTCCAAAGAACCACACTTTATTGTATGTTTACTGTAGTCTTGAGGAACAGTTCTCCAGGCTTCATGAAATACTTTCTATTTCTCTCATTTTCAGTCCCTGTGGCACAGACTGCTTAAAAGGTTCATGCCGGTTCTGAAAGAAAGTGGACAGGACACACAGTGCACCACGCCTTGCTGCCTATGGGGCTGCATAACTGGAGACCATTATAGCTTATCCGTGTACAAGTTCAGGTTCTTATAAATTCTGTGTTCACATGATAAATATATTACTGTTCTTTGTTGAGGGTCAGATTTAAACTAAGACAAATATGGCTTATCACAATTACCTACAAACATTATATAATGTGTTTACTTGCAATGAATTGATTCAAGAATTTATCAGAACAGTAAATGTGTTTTGGGTAATGTAAAGAATTATTGATTGAACTAAATCAGGTGCTGAATGGCATCTACAAGTAATACAGTAACAAACATGTCTTGTAATGCATTACACTGTGTTACCTGCAGAGTGGAGGTAAGGAAGTTGTTCTGGGTCACAATGTCCACAAAGAAGTCTGGAGGGATCTCTCCCAGCTGGTGATAAAGCACGGTGATGAGCCCCAGATACAGATCCTTCCGCTCCTTCATGGCCTCCTCACTCTTACACAGCAGAGCCAGCAGACTCTTCCAGTGCTCAAAGGCCTCATACACGTTTCCAATGAGGAAACACACAAAGGCAAACTGCAGCTCACCTAACAGACACAATACAGAGACTATAATATAACATTGTGATAGCCACTGAATCTGATTGAAAATACTAAGAGCACACTACAGAATGACACCTAAATCCAACTGCCACGGTTATTCATATGTTTTTATTATATGCTATACGCTACAAGTAAAAAAATAAATAAATTCTATATTTGCATGTTACACACTTAAATTACCACAAACACATTCAGTACTCTGTAATAAATTTACAGAATGTTCAGTGTTTGAGTCTTTATTAGGCAGAAGTCACTACAGACTTATAAAAAGCCACCTAATGTAATTAGAATTATTATGTGGATCACCAGACAAATGTTTAAAGAGCCATTAAGTGATGACAGTTAACTAGTGCATTTAAAGTTAAAGGACAGTCTAGAATTTGACTCTGCATCACACATGCACAGTTACTCTTTCATCTTGTTCACTCAACGGCTTTCCAATGTTTAATTTTTACACTCATATCTACCGTCTGTGCACAATTACTTATTGCTGTCTACCTCAATCTTTACACACAATGACTCTGCTGCTAGAATACAGTATATGTAATCATACTGTATTCACTCACACCAGTGCTGTTACTGCTCCTGTCGACTACACTGTACATTGTCCTGTAAATTATTGTACAGTTGCTCTTGTGTTTTTCCACACTTTCCCTTTATCCCTGTCCTGCACTTGTGTAGTATTACAGTGTTTTAGTTTTTGTTCTTTGAGTTGCACTATGGTCCTGGCAGGATGTTGTTTTGTTTCACTGTGTACTGTGTGTATGGCTGAAATAACAATAAACCTACTTTCACACAGGACTGAGAATGTGTCTGGTTATTAGAGCATGCAAATATTCAAGGCATCCTTCATTTTAAACACAAATATATTAAGCACAACTACTACGGCTGACCAGAAACAGTCAGTCCTACCTAGAACGTTGAGCGGCTGCTCCTTATGATGGTTTTCCAGCAGGCAGTTGAGCGCGTAGCTAAAATCCATGCTGCACTGGGTGATCTGAGCAGGTGTGGCCCCTGGAGGGTACGTCTGTTTGGGGATCTGTGAGAAACGCAGCTCCGTTCCTTCCCTGTGCTTCATCCGGGGCAGCCTGTCAAGCCCCTCCTTCATGGTCTGGCACTGCGTGTCGTTGCGCGGCAGGTTCTGCTCGGCCCTGTCTTTCGTGTGCGTTAGCTGCAGCTCAGGAACAACGTCGCTGAAGGCACACACTCGTCCACTGAGTGGCTGCAAGACCGCGGCCACCTCATGGTTGAGCTTATCCGTCAGGGACACCCACTTCCTCAATGTGTCGTAAGGGTATGGCCCCAGATACGAGTCTAGCTCACGAAGCCCAGCTTTCACTCGAGCCACCTCTTCAAGATTTTCAGAGGCGGTAAAGTCCAAATCCTCCTCTTTTTTGTCCCAGTTGGCCAGAATCAGCTCTCGGGGTTTCAGTGAGAGGAAGAGGCCTTGTCTGGGGCCCACCTCTCCACCGCTGTTTTGACTGCTAACAGAGCTGTAATGGAGAAAGTGAATTCCTGGAGGAATCATTTTGACCCCACGGAAGCGGGGACCCACCTGCCAGCTCTTGTAGTCAATACCCAGCTCAGTTCCTTCAGGAACGCCAAGCAGCACCAAGGTAGCTCCTTCTTCAAATAATCCTAGCGCCACCTGGGGGTCCATTTCAACTCCTGCCATTTCTGATGAAAGAGAATAAACTTTAGATACAAGGATTTACACACATTTCCGAAATGTAGACTGTCATCTATGGGAGGTACAGCAACTAAAGAATTCAATACCCAAAAGGCTTAGAGAATTCAAGAGTCATCTTAAGGTGCCTCCTTGTCTTTTTGTGTGACTCTGTATCAGTCTAGTCTTGTTGCTGTATAGGGCAGAGACAGACACCAGTTAACCCTGATGGAGGTGCGTGCTGAAGTTGATGAGGAAACCATCAGCTGGATGGTGAGCTTGCGGCAGCAGGATTCATGGACCAAGTGGAAGAGTATAAAGTAAAAGTAGATCAGCTGGAACTCGGCAGATCAAGCTCTTTATGATGTGCTCCCTAGCCCAGTCAACCTCCAAATCTGGGGCAAGAACAATTCACCTGGCTGTACACTGTGTGCTGGTAGGGGGTCCCTGGAGCACATATTTAGTAGCTGCCCAACAGCCGGGAGGGCCGCTACAGCTGGCGGCATGGCCAGGTGCTGAAGTCCACTGCAGAGACCATCTCTAGAACTATGGATACCACCAAACATGTTTGCCATCATAAGGGCATTACTTTTGTCAGGGCAGGAGAGCAATGCCAAGTACAATCCAGACCACCAACTGGACTTCTCACCAGTCCATCAGACTGGGAGCTGCAAGTTGATCTGGGCAGACAGCTTAGGTTCTCAGACCAGATCATGGCAACCAAGCTGACCCCATATGTGGTGTTTTTTTCTACCTCTTAGAAACAAGTACTCTTAAAAACAAGCACTTCCTGGGAGGACCGCATGGAAGCAAACAAACAGAAGTGGGCCAAGTACCAGAAGCTGGTAGTGCAGTGCAGGGGGGCAGGCGGGAAGGGACGTTGCAAGTGGGATGTACAGGGTTTGCTGGTCGATCATTGTGTAAGGCCTAGAGGAGAGCAATCAAGTCTGCCATGGAAGCTGCAGAGCCTGATCAACTCTGGCTAGGTCACCTGAGCAAGGGTGTATGATGATGAGTCCCGAAACACCTGGTGAACTCAGGGACATCACCCAGGATGTGACCCAGCACATCACAGAATGTTGTTTTTACACATGTTATTCTGTAAAGCATTCTTGGGTTTGAGAAAATAAATGATCCTTCTTATTATTATGTGCATCTCCAACCAGTTTTTTATTATTGTAACCCAGTGCCCAGGACAACTATCACGTCTCCCTTGTGAAACTCCCTAGTGCTGTCCCACACTCAACACCGGACCACAAGGAGCTACATGAGACAAAACACAAAAATCTGCAAAGTTTGGGGCCTCCTGAGATTGGGACTGGGAACTGAGTTTGGGAAACCGTAGCCAAATGGCTTGGTCCAGGTATGATGAAAGCTGTGACAGAGCAAAATATGAACTGAGAATCTCTGCTTTAGTCTGCTGTTTTACTATCTTAGTACCTCATCCTTTACTTTCAAGTAACACGTGACTATGAGGGATATATCCAACTAATAAGCCCATGGACCTTTACTGATCTCTAGGGAGAATACTACGGCAGGGAAAATACTTCACCCCTGCACCATCACCCCTGGATCCACCTCCAGAACCATGACCATTAGATAACCATGTGACTCAAGTGCAAAGAAAATCACAAAACTGCAAGGGACTGACAATCCTGCTGGACAGCAGTGTCCTATAACTTACCAAACACTCTGCGTAAAGGACAGTATTGAAACAGCAGGGTGATCTCTAATGTACCACGTTCAAAAACCTGCATGAACACCAGCGTCTCTTTAAACCTAAAAACAGTTCAAAGCTAATGCTAAATGTAATAAAGCAGCAGTAAAGACAAGTGAAATATGGTAGCATAAAGAGCTTTTAAAGAATTTATAGTAGCCGGTAGTAATGTACATTTGTGGTTTTGGTGTCCAAACCAGTAATAAAAAACAGTTACGGGGTCTTTACAGCTGGAATATTAGCTAGCCTGAAGCTACATTAACTAGCAAGTTCTGAAATAGCCATAGTTAATTCACAGGAAATGTATAGAATAAAAGTGAAATGAGGTCTAAATGCTAATTATAAAATAAAATATGCATGAGAGTTGCTTAAAAAATAAAGAAAATTCACAGAAACCTGATCAGAACAGAGGAGCTCCAACACCGTGACAGCACCGTACGCGCCTCTGCCGTTCAAATGCCAAAATAAGAGTCCAGCGTCTGGATGAAGGTTTAATTTGAGACTGGGCGCATAATTTCATAAACTCGCCGTTTATTCTTAAAATGCTTGTTCTGGTCAATAAATAGATGACTTTAAAATGGAATGAGATTCTCCCTGAACTTAGTATTACTTACTAAAACTGACTCATATCACTATAACATTCACAAAGATTTCATAAGATTAAAATGTGAGTGTTTGGAAAAGAAACAACTACACAAGGAGGACCTTCAAATAGACAGATAAATAGGTAGATGGATGGATCAGGTGATAAGCACAGCTGTGGGAGGTGTGTGAATATGCACCGAAGGTGTGTGAGTCTGTACTGAAGGTGTGTAAGTCCATACTGAAGGTATGAGTCTATACAGAAGGTGTGAGAGTCTGCAATGTGTGTGTATAAAAAAAACTAATCAGTATTTACTGCTGCTGAAGCCTGTCAAGCCCCTCCTTAGGGGCTGTAGGCTCATCTAAAAATATATGAGCATACAAATGTAATTTCTGTATAGAATGCTGATATATTAAAATGTCAATATATGTGTTTATGCATGTATAACATGTTTTATCAATAAATATTTACATGAATAGTGTATTAATAAATATTGAAAATAATAAATATTGAAAAATATCTTCACTGGTCGGTGACCTGTTTCGACTGTGACTTTTATTCTGCAGAGTGTGTGTGTCTCGGGGTTGCCAAGTCTGTTTCCGGCAGAAGCGTTAGCTCGGTGAAGCAGCAGCTGCTCGAACTGAAAGAGTCCAAACTCGGAGCCGTTCGGCTGGATTTCTCCCGTCTGTCTGTCCTTTCCGACCGGGACATCCACACCCGGGGCCGCCCTCTCCAGCGCCATGGGTTTCAGGAAGAAGAACAAGAGTCCGCCGGTCCTGAGCCACGAGTTTGTGATCCAGAACCACGCAGACATGGTGTCGTGTGTGGCCATGGTCATCCTGCTCGGGCTCATGTTCGAGGTGGGGTTTCAACAACATTCACGCTCAATACACGAACATAACACGCGTTTTAAGAGACCGAACACCTCCAGCAAGCAGCAGAGCAGAAAACAGGCCGCGTAGTGTCTGTACCGAGGAGCTCCTGAGCTGTGTGTTTATTTTCTGTTCAGATCAGTCTGAGCTCGACCAGGGAGCAGGACACTCTCTAAAACCCAGTCCTGCTCCAGATCTGCCTCACTGAAGATCTTCACCTCCACAGACAAAACTGTGCGGTCAAATTTGACCGTGGAATCTAAAGTAATACAGTAATTACTCCAACTGCTGAGTTTGTGCAGCAACACAGAAATTGTTAGAAGGAAAACACACCCAATCGAGCTTCTTGGCTAAAAGCTCCTCAGACCGTCCTGTTAGTCAGAGTGGACACCTATAAAGATCCGTATCAGCTCGGGGTTTTCTGTAGAATACACTTCTTCATGATACACTCTACTGTAATCATGCGTGCTCTGTAATATATTTCATGTGTTTATACTGCTTATACTGCTTTGATACTAGTCTTTTGTTTTCTTGTGTATTAGAGGTGGGTGCTGTGTTTTAAATATAACATCATGATTTTCTGCGATATTTTCATGATAGCCATGTAACATAATTTGTTGCCTGTGGTTTGATATGTGGAAACAGAATCGAGCCAGTCTTGCCACATTTTAAAAATGCAACTAAGAAATACAGTGGTTCACACAATGCACTAAATCCAGTTAAACAGGTGTAATTATCTTCTCTCTGTTGTGAAACATTTAGTTGTTGAGGAACAGACAACTTCAACTAGGTAGTCGAAGACATAATAAAAACATTATTTTGTTTAGTTGTAATTTGTTGTGCTAATGAAGTATTGCTGTATTGTTTAGCCCTATTGTTTAACCTGGATTTCTAAACCAATTGTAGGCTGTAATTATATTAAAAACACATTGTTGTGGATAAAGGTGTGTTGCTATACGACAGTGTTTGGGGAAGCTGTGTGAATGTATGAAGGTGTTTAGACCTGCGATGGTGTTTGGGAAGGTGTGTGGATGTACAGTAATGTGTGGGAAAGTGTGTTGATGTATGATGGGGTGCATGAAGGCGTTTAGGTGTAAAATGATCATGGCTAGTAAATTGCATGGTGCTACAATCAGAAAATTGCACAAAAGAAACTGCTTATGTTACATCCACACACAGATAAACTATATGCAGTGTATAAAGCCAAAAGAGTTCAATAAAACCTCTACAGAAATACTCTGAGAGTATTTACTTTATGCAGTATACTATGCTTTATACACCAAATTCATGGATAATAATGAGTAGCAATAAGTATCGATTTCAATAAGCAATATAGATAAGAAGAAAAGTCCTGATGATGCCTATCCCTGGAAGTCACTACTTTTCTGTTTGATTTTACATGAAATAACTAAGTCATAAAATTTGCCACTACAGGTTACTGCAAAGTTCGCCATAATGTTCATCACAGTCCAGTACAACGTCACTCAGACATCAGGTAGGCAGTCCAGCATCTCTGACCGCTCACTTTCTACAGAACAGCTAAGAGGTGAAAACTGTTTTACCAACTCTTTTTGCTAATCTGTTCATTTTAACACAGAAGACAAGCCAGAGCCAGTGAACTTTCATCAGTATGGTCCTAAGGACATTGCAACAGTCTTCTTCTATCTGCTTATTGCCATAATCCTTCACGCCCTGATCCAGGAATACATACTAGACGTAAGTAATGGTTTGTTGTCTTTTTGTATTGGAATTGGCTTGAAGCTTTTGTGTGCAAATGAGAGATGCTAAATAAATAAATATTTTGTTGATAAACAATTATACAACAGCTGACATGAACTATTGATTTTTTAAAAAGGGAATTTAAGTAGACTCATAGGGACACTTTCTTAAAATATTTGTGCATAACTCCTATTTATCTGCTCTACATAACACTGGAAAAGGGTGACAATTCTTGATGTGTTTGTATTGTGTGTGTTTGTATGCTTATTTTGTAACTGGAAAATATGTCATAAGACCAGGAACCCCCATACATTTGTGTACAGCTGTGCAAAACTGAAGTCATATTATTTAACTTTTACAAGATGATATTTGGCCTGCCGTTTCTTGGGCCATATTCTGAAAAAGTGTGACAGAAGGCCTACATCAACTTTCATACCTGTTGTTGCCCCTCTTACCGATGATAGACTAGAGATCGCCAGAAATTAATGGACTATAACTCTGCAAATATTGTGGTTGTAAAATGCTAAACAAACTGGCCGGACATTCACCCGACCACTGGTGGCTGCGCTGCACTACTCTGGAGCCCCAAGTCAAAGCTGTAATTGAAACTGTTCCCTTTCCTAAAATGCAGTTGAACAACCAGCAATTTGAGATTCTTCTTTCGTTTTGCACTGGTGCTACGACACTAAAGTAGGAATGAAAGCTAATACTTTATTATGCAAATTGCATAATTAAATCAGTGACATTATCTGTATTATTTGTCCACTTTTGTTCATGTTGATAGATTAGTGAGTGACCGCTTTATAAAGTCTTTTTAAGTCTATGTCAACCAACAAACTACCATATAAATTGTGTTGTTATATTTTGCACACTGTACAGATCTTACAGCTGTTTGTAATATTTGTTTAGTTGGAATAGACTTTTTCTGTGTGTTTTACTACCTTAGTTTAGCCTTTAATTGAAATTATTTGCTTTCTTTATTGCACAGTTTTACAGGTCAACTCAGGGGCTCATTTTACAACATGTACTTGTGTACAATCTTGAAGTCCCATAAACAAGTCTGTTACATATTACTTAACTCCACGTGGTTGGAGGCACATGTTTAATGATTTAGGGACGCAAGTCTGGTGCGTCGTATCTTGCCTTGACTTAGGGCGCTGTCACACCTATAGTTCGATTGCTTTAGTTCGCACCAGTCAGAAAAATGTTACAGAGAAATGTAGTAAACAGACGTGGGTACGGTTTGCTTTCACATATGCCGAGTTCTAAACGAACCAATATAAACTGCGAAGACCATCGGCACCGGAAACAGACTATTTTCAGAAAATCGCTTTCAATAATCATGGAGGAACAGCTTTGCATTGCGCTCATGGCGCTGATCCTCGCGCATTACATTGTACGTGCAGATCATTTTTTCAGACCATTCATTTTGCACATGATTCGCGACTGCGACTCCAAACAAACGTACTGATTTATTCACTGACGGCGCATTGCGCGCCACTTCAGGGAGAAGAGACGTGCCCTCCTCCTCCTGAATGATCATTTCGTTATTAGCCAGCGATCTTTCTACAGATCCATCGGGTTTTCCATTGGCCTATCAATCCCGTATCTCATCTGATACCCATAATGCATGAAACTATACCGTTTTTGTCCAATTTGGTTTGGTTGCTTTCACACCAGACGAACCGTACCAAAGTAAAGCGGATAAAGCGGTCCGAGACCACCCCTTCAGGCAGGTCTCGGATCGATTGATTTGGTGCGTGTCAAAGTACCGAGATTGCATTCACATCAACGCAAAGGAACCGAACCAAGGGACCAAACACGTTTGGTGCGCACCAAATGCTGTAGGTGTGAAGGCACCCTTCATTTCTGTTACGGGAAATTAAATAACACTTTAATTTAGATCAAGAAAGTCCCCAAGCTCTGACCTAAAACATGGGTCAATGAATGCCTGAATGCCATTTACTTCATAACAAAAAGGCCAGTCTTTTTGAATGGCTCATGTGATGTCTGCTATGTTTGCCAGACCCAATACACACACGCATACACACACTTTCCGAATGAACCAGCTGCTGGTCTTAGCAAGACTTGAAGAAGATGTGCCTCCCAACCTTTCAGGTGTTTGAACCAATTTGAGCCAAGAGTGTGCTTTTAACACAAGTTTGGAAAGTAAAACTTGTGAAGTTTGGAAAGTAAATTGTGATTCAAAACCTGCATCTACATACAGATGATGAGACTTTGATGTGCCTGAAGCTAATTGCTGTTGCTAAATATGCCAGAAGAGACCATTTGTTGGGATTGTATCACTCTGTTGAGAACTAACAGTGAAAATCAAACATTACAGGAGCGTTTCAGTAGAGCCGAGGCTAACAGGCAGGATATGTCTGCATGCTTCATGTGGTTTTACCTCTACTTTTTCTACAAGCTTTCTGGTAACTTTTTATTCTGATCTCCCTCCAGAAAATCAATCGACGCCTACACTTGTCCAAAACGAAACACAGCAAGTTTAACGAATCGGGACAGCTGGCAGCGTTCTACCTGTTCTCTTTCATTTGGGGCTGCAGCATCCTCACCGCGGTAAGGCACAGCGTCAACATGCTGCAGATAATGAGGAAGACATCTCTGGCTTGTGTTTGTAGGATGACTGAACATTTATTTTTTATCTTAAAGGAGGAAGTTGTGACAAATCCCACATTTCTTTGGGAAGGATACCCTCACACACACATGACGTAAGTGTTTCCACCTGGTCTTCCTGTTCTTCCATTTCACCCCTCCCTCAGTGTGTTTCTGACGATGTGATTGGTCACCCTGTCAGAAACACAGTGATTGGTTAGATACTCATTTGCATAGTGCAGCCTTAATCAGACATCAGTATTGCAGAGGTATCATGATTACATTAAGCTGATGATATATTGTGCAGCTCTATTCTAAGATGACAAAGTCTGATGTACCAAAGCAGATTATCTATTTGTATGTGGTAAATGTGTTTGCACATGCCAGTCTCAGAAAATCGAAAATCACTTTCTTGGCAACGGACAGTTTTTCTGCAAGTCACTTCCTCCGTTTACATCCTGTTTCAAGCCACGGGAAAAACCACCAAAAGCATGAAAGCATTTGTCACTGTGGGTTTAGTGTAATGATTTTGTTTGTCACTTCATGTAAAAATTGTATCTGCTATCAGTTCTGTTTAGCGTCGTGTCATGAATCTGTAACTTTGTCACCTAGGCCCCTCCCACCTAGGTCCCTCTTGCCTGTAAAATTCTTATGTAAAAATGCACAGGGGCTTTTTTCCCCTCTGCAATTAAAGAACTATAATTTTTACAATTGAGTATGTTGAAATTCTTTTTATTGTTTTACTCTTTAATTAATTTATTCTTAAATTTTCAAGGTTTTGCTTATTACTAATGTGATTAGTGTTACAAACCTGATTTCATGTACATTTTTCTAATGTCTCAGCTTTCAGGTGAAGTTCTTCTACATCTGCCAGATTGCCTACTGGTTCCATGCCCTTCCAGAACTTTATTTTCAGAAAGTACGAAAGGTAAGTACTATTGTGATATATCCCAACTATCTTTTATTTTTTTTATAACTTTTATTTAACATAAAATCAGAATTTCTAAAACACCAAACAACTTCAAGAATGTAGATGAATTGTAAAGTTCAAATGTCTAATAGTATAAACTGCATACCAACTGCTGGTTGGTACAAAACCGGCTTATTGCTATTTTTGTCCGGTTGCATAATTTTGGCCTCTCATGTTCTCCTAATTGCACATTTCTTTAACATGTGCTGTGTTTAATGTTTCAAAAGTAAATATTTTTAAAGTGTATGAAATTACCATAGGAATGTGGATGCTCTCCTGTAGATTTGTCAGCCACAACCATTACTAACAAGTCCATACTCATGCATTTTTATTGGCTGTAAAAAGGGTCGCACTGAAGGTCACTGTGACTGTAAACATGTCTCTGCCATAAGAAGCCACTTTTGCCAGAAATGTCAGTTTTTGGCCTGCTACAGCAGTCCCAGTCAACTATAAGTACCATTATTGTAAAAAGGATGTTCAGTCATGAGGCAAGAGATTCAGCCTCTCAGAGCAGGGCCACCAATTGCTGAAGTCTGATGCATGAGTCTGGATTTGCCAGATGCCAGGGGAACATGACCTAGCAGAATACATAGTGCCAACAGTGAAGTTGTGGAGGAATAATGGGCTCGGATGTTTTTTTGGGTTTAAGAAAGGACCCGGCAACAAGCATTAATCCAATTCTATACTTTAAGCTTTCTGGTACCAGTTTGGGGAAGGACCTTTCCTGCTCCAGCATGACTCCAGTTCTGCTGTGCACATCTCCTGGTCCTTTAAAACATGTTTTGACTTGTGTGTAGCAGCTGTAGCCCTGATTGTTGGAATGAGCCAAGCTTTGTGTGTCTGACCTCACCAATGCTGTTTTGACAGAGTAGGCACAAATTCCCATAGAAACTCTCCAAAGTGCAAATAACTCCCAGAAGAGTGATGGCTGTTCTAGGTGGATGCAACTATATATTAAAAAGCAATCATTTTTAAAAGTAGTTTTAAGTGTGTTACCCAACAAACTCATGTAAAGGGTTTCAGTTCTTCACATACCCTTTACTGTGTGTATAGTGAAACTGCCTCCTAATGTTGTTGCATTCGTATTATTAAGTATGTCCATTCTTAAATGCAATAATACATTTTCATTTTTTGTTTGCTTCTAGGAAGATATTCCTCGTCAACTGTACTACATTTGCCTTTACATTTTTCACATCACTGGTGCCTACGTCCTCAAGTGAGTGTCTTCTAAGATTCATTTGCTTTCTTAATCTCTCTTTCATATAGAAGTCTCTTCTGAAGGATTTGGGGTGTATAAATGATTTAACTTTGAGTTGCATAATTCGTTTGAGGTTTGTGTGGTTTTTTTTATGATGAAATGCAAGTTAAGCCCCCCACGGACCACACTTAAATTCCCTTGAGAGCCACAAGAGAGTGACCTACAGTACTGTACAAAACTTTGAGCCACTCCTCGTTTCTTCATATTTTGTTTTCAAAGAGCCCAACTTTCTTGTATTTTTAATGTAGTCTTAAGGAACAATTATCCCTCTTTCCGAGGGACTTTCAACCTGACCAGTTTCAAAGGAATGTTTTTGTTTGTTTATCCAAAGTCACCTATGTATGTGTCATGAAAGCAGAACAAAGTCATCTTAATTCCTGAACCAGTGAAGAAACAGCTGCAGATGATTCTAGAGGATTAGGCAGTGATCAGTATACTGGTGGTGCTGAATGCTGAGTAGTTTAAACACCTTTATCTAAGCAGGAGGAGATCCAAAGCAAAATATAAAGAAACGAGGTGACTCAAGACTTTCAAAGTACTGTATGGACATAAGAGCCATTGTTATATTAATGATTACATAAATATATAACGGATGAGTTTGAATCCATCCCATTCATTCCTTAGGGATGGATTTGGTATTGGAGCTTCATGTTTACGCTGTTAGATTTATGACAATAAAACTCTCATCAAGCTTTGGATAATGTCATAATGTATATTGGTGTAGCCACTGAAAGTCACAATGAATTAAGGGCGTTGCCTTTCACTTCCTCTCGTGCTTTTATTCTCTCAGTCTCCACCGTTTGGGCCTGGTTCTTCTGGTTCCGCACTACCTGGTGGAGCTTCTCTTCCACGCTTCACGCCTCTTTTACTTCAGCAACGAGAACAAGCAGAAAGGGTACGTGCACCTTCTGCATTCACTTCTCAGGTCACAGTTTTAGTAATGAAGACCGCTAGGAGTCATCTTGGAGGCTGCCGCAGCGCCACCTGCAACCAGCAATGACATACTTTTATTCTATTAGTCAGAATATCTATTATGTCTCCATTGATTTTTGTATCCTTTTCCTGCCACTGTTTAAAGTTTTGCCTGTGTGAGGAGCGCAAGCTTCTTTTAGGATTATATGTAAAAGTAAAAACCCTGACCTCAACACCAACAAACACACACACACCCCACTTCCTGTAGTGTATTACTGTTTACAGAGTCTGTAGAGTTTAACTCCCTTCATACATTCTAGGCTGCTGTCATGAGGGCAAGTTATAGTTATTATGTATTATGGTTCTAATTTCTTACAAAGTATGTGACAGATCTGTGTTCTATCTCTGTCCCTATTCTGTTTTTCTGTTATTTCTCTGTCCCTATTCTGTCTTATACTGTATTTTCTCATATTCTCTGTGTTCTTTCTTTCTCTCAGCTCAATGTTCTCTTTCTCTCTCACACTCTACTTCATTTCTTCTGTTTCTGTTTTCTCTGTTGCTACTCCTTCTACTCCGTCTCTATTCTCCCTGTTGCACACACTGTTGTTTTGTCTGTCTCTCAACTGTCTTTCTGTTTTCTCTATTTATTTCTTTCTATTTTAACTGAATTTCTTCTCTCTGTTCTCTCTCTCTCTCTCTCTCTCTCTCTCTCTCTCTCTCTCTCTCTCTCTCTCTCTCTCTCTCCCCCTCTCTCTCTCT
>JBBJLR010000139.1:26969987-26989732 GCA_037577145.1 Brachypetersius gabonensis
TGTGTGTGTGTGTGTGTGTGTGTGTGTGTGTGTGTGTGTGTGTGTGTATGTATGTATGTATGTATGTATGTATGTGTACGTGTGTGATGGGCGTTCCTCCTCGGCTCCTCCTTCCTCCTGCGGGGTCAAAAGTTTACCGTGGTTTTAATTTCACCCCTCCTCAGCCAATCAGAGAGAGGCAGCGGCTGCCGGCGAACTTTAGCCCACTCGCGAATTAAAATGACAAGGATCTGCATCCAGTTTCTCTCTCTAGCTCTCTGTCTATCTCTTTGTCTGTCTCTCTCCCTCTTCCCTTCTCTGTTGTCACCTCCCCCTTCCTTTCCTTGCCTGGGTGCACATTTCCTCTCCTCTTTTTCTGCCTTTCTCTCTCCTTGCTTTTAGCTGGCTGGTTTTTCGCAGAGGTAAACAGAGCTGATGCAAAAACTAAAAGACATTATTTTTTTTCAGCTTTTATTAATTCTGCATTTTCTTTGATATAAATGAGAGGGAGGGAGATGGAGAGATGAAAAAAAGAAAGGTGGAGAGAGAAAGAGAATAAGGAAGAGGAACCATGAAACCCCTTGAGAAAACTCTGCACACACTCAATCTGCATTCTGTTCTCGTTATTTTTGAAAAATGCACCGCGAACACAAACCCCACCATTAATCAATACCCCCCCACCACCACCACCACCACCACCACCACCACCACCATGTATATGCATAAATATCCAGGGGTGGGCTAAATTAATCATCGATTACAGTGGCATCAGCACAGCCATGGGAGAGAGACAAAGAGAGAGAGACACAGAGAGAGAGAGAGAGAGACACACACAGAGAGAAAGAAAATGGTACCTAGTTAACCCACTCAGGTCCAGCTAATTTGCAGTGCTATCTGTGTTTCTCCAAACCCCAACTAAAACAGCTCCCATGTTTAATTCTGTCTGTCAGACTGAAGGTTTTTCTATGATTAAAACCTCTTATTTGAAGCTGTATCGAAAGTGAGCTGCAGAAGAGCTGCAAAGAACATGACTGAGGCAAAGCTCCAGGACAGACATTGTCAATTACATCTAGAATCGAATGACTTTCAATAATTAATCAAGTTATATAAATCCCCAATAACAAATATAAGGTTTTTATTTCACCCAGCCCCCACCAACTCCCATCCCACCAATGACGAAATGTTTGGTTTTACTTTGGCTGAACTTTCGCAAGTATTTAGTCTCGAGATGAACAGTGAATCAATTAAGAGCCAGTCTGAGCCCAGTTAACCTTAGTTGTTTGATACTCAACGTTTTTGTATCAGCAAAGAGAGGCTGATGTTTGAGACCCCCAAAAGCAAAAAATAGGGGAGTCTCAAAAGTATTCAAAACTCCAAGAAACATGAAATGGACAAAAATTCTGTTTGGTTTCACCTGTTAATCCCTCGTGCTTATGACCAACATTTTTACACCATGTTACATTCATTCGGCTTTTCTCCAAACAATTCAAGTTTAAGCACCATATGGTATCCAGAAGAGAGTTCTAGTGCTAATATCTTTATGTAGTGCAAGAAGATGAAGGAGAAGAGACGCCCTCTGAACAGATTTTGTCCTTTCATCTGTCGCAAACACCTCCCAGGCAAAAATATTTTGTTTTGTTTCATTTCCTCCATCCATTCAGTCCACTTATGGAAGTTACAAAAACAGCCCCGTTCTCTAACCACTGTTTTCATGACGTGACAAAACCAACCCAAATAAACAAGTCTCCTTATTCTAGCTGAAGAAGTTTAACTCCGGCCATCCACTCATCAAACTAAAATAATTTGCCTTTTGTTGGATTACATAAACACCTTGATTCGTCAGAGCCCACAGTAACCCACCTGGAGCCATGACTGGTTCGAGACTTATTTGCATATTGCGATATCAGTATAGTTGAGGCTGATACTGCCAATAAAAATTAGCGGACAATGTATTGTCCAGCCCTAAACTAAATGAAAATAATTACATAAACTGAACATGTAGTAACAACAATCTGTCAAGATTCTTAAGGGTTAAGCTTTTCACGCTACTTTCCTCCACAGACACACTCACACAGACACACAAACACACACAAATCACTCCAGGAATCTGAAAGCAGCACTGAAGGACCTGGTTAAGCGCTCCCAAACCTTCAGCTGCCAAAATAAAGAGCTCCTTAGCACCTAACCTGAGGGAGAGGGGGTGCGGCGGTGGCTCCGGTTTCAGCTCCAGCTTGGATTACAGAGTTAATTGCCTGGTGAAGAACAGTTCGATTTAAACAATGTCAACTGCAACCAATCCCCCCGCCACTCTTCACAGCAGGTTCCCTCCAGCCCCAGACGTGCCATATAACCACCCCCCCTTCCAACTTCGCTTCCTGGCCCCTCACATCCCGGGAGCCATCCACACCGTTAGGAAAATTAGCACCATGGTGCCACTGGGTTTGTTCCCATAGACAAAAATGCAGCAGCAGCGACCACCTTCTAGCTTGTCTTTCTGTCCATACAGGTGCTTTTCCACTGGCCCAAAGACCTGCGCTGTACCCTTACAAATAAAGCGACCCATACCCATGCAGTTCGATGGCAGGGACAAAAGCACCCGTGGCCGAGTCGACTGTGTTACTGCTTTCTGATTGGTCGAAAAAAGACCACAATACCAAAAGCAGCTCGGACAGAACAACTTTCCGCTGGTTCGACCCCATGGACGCGTTTTTGGGACGACCAGCCAAAAACTGTGGGGTGAGAATTACACTACCAACACATTACAAACGCCATTGCCGGGCTGAGACACAGGAAAATCAAAAGTGTGCTGCAATTTCGGTGTACTTGCAGTGCAGTTTAGGTCCAGTACAGTTCCTGTATACCTGTGGAGGCGAGTTTATGAAGATTTAGTTGTCAGTCGGTCAGGGACGGGCCTGCTTCACTAGTATCTCCACTCCTTGCTCACATCGAGCAGTCTGAAGTTTCTCTAGCAGAGGGTCTGAGGAGACCACCTTTGTGTGTTTTACTATGTCGAAACATTATTATGAGATTAATATCGGATTTGGACACTTCGTTGCAGACCTATTTAATCTTTTGCATCAGTATTTTGTACAGTAAATAAGAGATAATGTATTCATATTTGGGACAGGAGGTAAAGAAGCTTTTATGGCTTTTTTAACCCTTAGAACTCACAGCATATTAGTAAAATCTGATTTCAACAAATAAAAGTGGTGTAAAACAGTCTAAAGTTGGTGTTTCACTTGGTGGGCAGAGACTATCCTGAAAGTTCTTCTATTGCCCCATTTGTTTTTAAATTATGATTTTTAAATTAAAGTTATTTGGTTCTATGTGATGTTGGAAAAACCAAACACTTGCTTATTAAGAGTTAGGGTCATTTTAATTTTAGCTGACATTTTTGCAGCCTTGCTCTTCACCAGTAGCTCCACATACCTAAGCTGGTTTTGGCCGTAAATCGTCCAACAGCCTTTCTTTCATCAAAGTGGAGGGAGGTGTTAATCAGTGTCTTTTTATGGGACGAACTCAGGCCTAATGTCTGAGCAGTAGTTTAACATCCTTCTGTTCTCGCGAGAAAAGGTTGCAAAAATTAAATCCTGATGGTAATTAGGGATGAGTATGGAGAACCAGCATTACACTGGTATCAGTTTCTGATTGGTCAGTACTGAATTCTGGAGAATCTCTTGGACAAACTGTGCTGATGTGAGGGTTTCTGTAGCATCAATACATTCTAACACAGTTGTGGGATGAAGCGTCACTTTACACATCACCAATGCACATTTGTTAGTGTAGCAACGCTCCTCCCTCATTATATCCACAGGTAACTCAGAACACAGTTAAATAAAATAATCGCAGAATTGTTTCATATCTATTTATGTTACATGTTTTCTTGGCACCAAATTGCAGAGCGTGGGGTCAATAAAACTGTTGATAAGTATCGATATTGATGAACAGTTTCATATTGATATTGGTATCAGTACAATCCTAATAATAGCCATTCTGAATTATTTAAATAATCACCATATACTTATTAACTCATTTAGCTCCTAATAGTAAATATACCTAAGATGGATGTAACAATGCATTAAATATGGGGATATTGCAATGCAAATGTGGCGTTGTTTTATCAATTTGGTCAGAAGCAACATAACTGAATCTATTTACAGTGACTAAACAAGTGTGTGATGACTTAGCATGATGCTATCTGGAAGCTATCAATTACTTGCTACCTAGATCAGCCTGATAATAAAGAAGCAATCCGCAGACAAAGAGCATGTTTGGGCTCATTGACTACACTCAAGGTACAGAGGGAAAAATTTGACCATTTTCGACACATTCGTTTCTAGCAGCCCCCATCATCCTGGATGAGGCTCTCTAGCTAACCTTCATATGAAGTTGTGCAGTCCAGACGGACCCTCTGTCAGAAGCACCACTTCAAAGCCTCCAAGCCACTGCACGGAAAGGTCAGGCCACACCTGTGGCCCTCGTGTGAATTATTAATGTGTTCATATTCTCTTTCCATCCACTACCTTTTTCTCCAGAACCGGCTTTATTTATAGCCGTCCGCTGGTTCGGGACAGCCAGGTCTTATCTCAGGCTTCTGCATGTGGTCCTGAAGGGAGAACTTTTAACTCTGGCTCAGCTAAACAATAAAAAAAAATATTATTTGAAAATAGAACTGCAGCTTCAAAAAAAAAACCCAAAAAACCCTGTTCTGTCAACAACTTTGATGCTTCTTCGGGATTTGGGTGCTGCATAGCTGAGCAGTAGCATGCAAGATGGGGCTTGACTGTGTGCCACCCACCGGCTTCCCAGACGAAACCGACACACCAGAGGCAGCAGATGCTTTGGAAGTGGTCGAATCTGGCGAGAGGGAAAGAGACACCTCGCGCTCATGTACCTGCATGCAGAGTTAAAGAAGAGTGCATTCTCCACAGCCCATTTCTGCCTCCATCTAATGAAGCCTGACCGTTCCATCAGTCTGCAGACATGACAAAATATATGAGCCTCCAGTCTGGAACGCAGCCACAACCTCAGAAAGCCCAACCACCCACCACGTCTCCAGAAACCTGGATGATGTGTGTTCTGAAGCTGTTGTATGCTGTATGAAATACATTATTCTGTATTCTGTACAAAACATACTGTATAAAATAACATGCACTTAATACACCATTTTGTACAAAATACACTGTATTCTGCAAGTCTACTGTATGAAACACTATATAGTCAGAAATATACCATTTGACACTACATACTGTATGAAATACACTATATACTGTATCTATTATGCAGTATGAAATACACTCAATATTATATCAAATATACAATATATTGTATGAAATACACTATATACTGCATCAACCGCTGGGCTATAAATGCTGTAGATAAAGAAATTACTGTAGAGTAAGTTATTTATCTACAGTATTTTTATGCCAGTTTTTTTTGTATATAACCAAGTGTACTTCTATCAGAACATTTGAAGAGGTTTATTGCAGAAATACTGTACACTCAACCCAGCAGCCTTTCAGCACTGCTGCTCAAAGTGACTCTGTAGATTAGAACACAACAAAAATTAGATGGTGTCACAAAACATCTACGAGGAAGGAAATGGTTGGGATTTCAAAACACTCACAACCACAGTAGATGTCGAACTTACAGAACTATAGAGAGATACCCGATGGGAGACCTTTCCATCATGTCAAAAAGAACCAATTTGAGGCTCTAAAAGTGTAAGAAACAAAAGCAGGATCAAAATGAGAAAGGACAAGAAAATACCTGGTACACAGGTTCTCTTTTTTGGTCAAATCTCAGTTCTGCTTATTGGTTTGTAAAAACTACACATCTGCAGGAACACGTGTGGCTGTCTGCCAGGACGTGTTTTAGTCTAATACAACACACATCAATGTGTTCATTATTTATGTATTAAGTATTTATTTGTTACTTGTATTAAGTAACATTTTCACTTAGAGTTTTACTCCTGTTGCTGCTGTGACATTCTGAACGAAGATATTTTAGTTTCTTACCTTTATGGAATCGAAATGGGGATCTGGTAAGACCCGGAAACGATAAGCAGAACCAGAATTAGAACTGATTAAATAAAAAAACAAATGTGTTAAGTATGGGGAACAAGATCCAACTTGGGCCACTTTTATCTGGAGTGTGAACGCAGCCTTTGAGAAGTGACCAGGTCCGTCTGGTATTGCTAAATTTGTCAACTGAACCTAATCTGAACCCACTTCCAAACACTACTTTCACACCAAATAGAATGGAGGTTTGTTCCATTACGGCACACGTGGAATCTGATACCTTCTTCTTTGGGCCACTCTGGCTACGTTCAGATTTATTGCTCAGATCCCATTATTTGTTTGTCTGTTTCTTTCATATTTTGAATATGATCAAAACCAGATTCCAGTGTGAACTGGTCACAGTCCTGAACGGACCCAGATGAGTAAAAAACAAAGACATCACTTGCAGAAATATGGCCAGTTGTGGAGAAAATGGCTGCTACTTCTGTATGTAGATGTGTGTGGATGTGGAGTCAGAGCCAGGAGGTGTGGGATTTTGAGGTAAATGGCGGTATTTCATCAGAAGTTTTTGGATGTTGAGGGACACCAATTGCTATTTAAGTGAAAGTGAAACATTTGCCACAAGTCAACACACCAAAGCACAGCACACATTCTGTATTCCACCCATTCACCAAGTGAAGCAGTGGGCAGCCAGTGACGCAGCACAGGGGGAGAAATAGGTGGGGACTGTAATTTATTCAAGGATACTTGAGTGGTGCCAATGGCAGTCCCAACCTTCTGATCACAGGCCCAACTTCCTAACCACCAGACCACCAGCTGAACTCTGGTCCATGCTAACCTCAAATTCTCCATGTCAGAATGTCAATATTGTGGCGGGTCATCCCAAATTAATCTATGTATAGGAAACACTGCTGATGTTCTGCTCACCTTCTATCTGCTAAAAAAAAAACAGCAGCACTGGTGAAATACAACATGATGGTCCTGTTAGTTACAGTTGTTAAGTTTCTCTACAAAATCTAAGTTCATTAATGAGACCGATTTGCAGGTTTTTCCTCTCCACATGCGGAGTTCTCGCACAGGGTATATTTGTACTACTTGTGTCACTACTTAAGGCTGTAATGGTACATGTATTCGTACCGAACCGTCACGGTATATCCGTCACGGTTTGGTACATGATGTCATTCGGAGAATACGTGGTATGACGGAGAAGATGTGATTGAAGTAATACGGAATCTCAGAGGGACCAAAAAGCGCAAGTAAATCATAAACCTGGGTCGTAGTGTGGTGCAATAGTGCCACCTACTGGCGTAACATTTCTCTATACTATTTCTATCCACCTCTCTTGTTGACCACAGCACTCTGCGTATTTAGAACTAAGCATTTAGTTCTAAGTATTTCTGGAGAGTTTTACTTTGACCTTTATTTTGACGTACTTTATACCTTATCTCTGTGTCTCTGGGTGTCTGTGCAGTCATAGCATATACAATGTCCTCTGGGATCGATAAAGAACAAATCTGACTACGGTGTGACCACACACATCAGATTTGGTCTCTTACTGCCTCAGGTCTGAAGAGTGGAGTCTAAAGGTGAATTGACGGATAGCTTTGTTTACAGGGCAGAACAAATCAGATTTGTCTCTTAAAGACCTATGGGGTGCCACTTGCTGATGAGGGACCGCCAATGGTGACATTATACAGACGGCTACCTGATGGACGAGTTTGCAAACTTAATTCTAAGCAAGAAAGGAAGGGGATTATTGTGTCTCATATTTCCACACTCAATGCAAGTTTTGCTCCTCTGTCCAGCTGGCATCCCATGTCCATCCCAATTATCCTAAAGAAACGGATAGATTGATCATAGAAGGGTCTGCAGGAAGGGTTTTGCTTGCAGAGGAGGGGATGAGGTGGAAGAGAACAGACCAACGTGGTCACTTAGCAGCAGAAAAGTTCAGGCGAAGTTGAAGCCCCTCATTTGCTGAGCTACATCTGGTAACATTTACAACTAAAGTGCTTAAAGATAGTGAAAGAGAGAGAGAGATGCTTGTAGAAACCTTCAAATGGGCAGATCTTTTTCAGAATGGAAAAGTGAATGAGAGCGGGGGGGGGCGTATTACTCCCTGCCATACGACACTGGAGCGCCAGCGGCGTAACCTTACCCAAACAGCCTCCTCCTGTATCCGAAACGCTTGGAAGGACTTATTTAATGGATTGTTTTTGGATGGGACATGGACACAATCTTCTCCAGCTCTCTTGAACAGTACTGCGAATTAGAAAACAGCTCAACAATCTGACCTTCAAGCTCTCCAGCTGTTAATCTATCTACACCAGCAACAGGTGGACCCGGTCTCGTCTGCTTCAAAGAGTTTTGTGTTGCAGAGTCTGAATTAAAAAAAACTAAACAAAAAACACTGCTACTGTATGGTTAATACTGTGTACCAAAAATCAATAGAGCAACATATCATACCTTCCAAATGAAAGACACACACTAAGTGTAACGTTTTTGACACCCAGCTGCAACTACATATTCACTGTTTAATATTTTATTCAATAACCGGCTCTGGTCAGAAAGCTGACCAGCTGCATGTTTTGTTCTAAAAAAAATATAACTAGTCCTGTTTAGGTTTTTAGATAATATGATGGTAGTTTTTATTCACAGTACTACCAGCACATTAGTTATTATCAGAATATTACATACAGCTCTGGAAAAAAAATAAGAGTCCACTGCAATTTATTTTTGAAACAGCATCTCTATGAGTATGACAACCATTCCATGCCAGTGTCTGTTAAAATCCTACACAAGCACCTCATTCTGCTTTATGAGGGACCGATTCACCTGAATCACATCTTATTTAATGAGGAAAATTATAAAAACACTGCTGAAATCAACACTCTCCTGTGACCAATGTGACCAGTTGGATGGAAAAACACTACTAGAAGTACGTCTAAGTGATTATTGCCATTTGTTTAAGAGTGAAAAAGATTTGTTTTCTTTGATTTGTTTAGGTTCTGTAAACGCTGCCGAATTTCTCTCATTTTAATGTTTTGTCATTTCCTTTAAAATTACAAAAACGAGATGGAGGGTGTATGTGTGTGTGGGTATGGGTGAAAGGTGCATGTGTGAGTGAGGTTTGTTCAAATAGTTGGTTAAATTACAAAAATAATCATATCGGCTAGCGTGTGCTGAATAAATTATATTAAACACTTCAAAATCATACACTGTTTAAGGCTTAGAAAAGGAAAAGTACTGCAGAAATGGAAAACGGTGGTACCCTCAGGGTTCTAAGGGTTAAGAATCATCATTTGATAATTTGCCTTGAATTTGCCTTATCATATCAAGTTATAGTTCTAAGAATTGCTAGGTTTTTAAGTACTTTAATACTACAGTATACTGGGTCGACCCCAGTCTGTAAAGAAAAGAACGTCTCTGTTCATCTTGACAGACTGGGCTGGATATTTCCTTAATATTAAAGTGGTTTCAGACAAGACATGCAAAGGAAGGGCCCACTATAGGAGATGCATCATCCCCCCTGCAGGGAGCTGAGAAATCTGCAAAATAAATAAAGAGGGTGAAATCGATGGCTGCCGTGGCCAGGGGCAGCCTCAGGTAGACCCAGAGCTCGTTTGCAACACAACACGGCAGCTTTTCCTCAGACCGGCTGAATATTTCATCAGCTGGCAGAAGAACCTACTGCCCCAGAAGGTCCTGCTAGCTTTTGGCTTTTGTTTGCTTCTTCATTGCAGAAACACCTCCTTGGGAACCACGTTCATTCAGATGACAATGATTTCACATCGCTTTCGTTCTTTCTTTCATTGTTTTTCTCCTCTTTCTCACCTTTCCCTGATGATCTCTCCCTCCCTCTCTCTCTCTCTCTCTCTCTCTCGTCTCCCCGTCTCCCGTCCTGGCGGCATGCTGGCGCTACTGGAATGAACGACCTTGAGCCAGCATGCAGGAGTGTGTTGCCATGGCAACGGCGCTTCACACAACCAGTAACAGCTGGATGTAACACTCTCCCAGATTTTTAGCTGGAGTCAGTGTGATGAGAGAAGGAGAAGAAGAAAAAAAAACCCTAAAAAGACATGGCTACCTCTTTCTTTGTTCGTTTCAGTCTTGCCCTCGGACTCAAACCATTTGAAGACATTTAGGACCTTCACACCAAGCAGCTGTTTCTAAAAACCTGAAGAACACGGTTCTTATCAGCAACATTAAATTAACTAGTTCCTGCATGGAAGTATTCTCAGAATAAAAACAGCATTGTCCAAAAGTCTTGAGCCTGTAATTTCCTCTTGTTTTGCTTCCTTGTACTTTTAAAGTAGTCTCGAGGAACAGTTCTCCAGGCTTCCTGAAACACTTTCAAAGTCTCATTTTCAGTCCAGTCCCTGAATCTGCCCAGTTTCAGTTTTAGATATTTTATTCACTGTTTTAATTATAATACTGCGAACAAAAAGTAAAGAAATGAAAAATCATAGATTGTAAATTATATATTTATTACTATTTTTGCTCAAATGATTAGCCTTCATCTTTTCCAGCTCTCACAAGGGGAAAAGATGGTGCACTTCTGATGATTATCTGGGTTTATTTACCAAAAGAGGTCACAATTAACACATTTCAGTGTCTTTTTATTCCTTAAACTTAAACAGACTGCGTTTAAGAAGTATTTATGCAAGTGAGCTCTGTTCTTACTAGCAGCCCTAAACTGTGCCTAGATCTGCTGAGGAGCCAGAAGGTGGATATGTGCGAATGTTAAATAATTTTACACATTTGCCTGGTTTCATCTTATGAAAAACAATTTCAAACACCTGAATTCCAGTGTATGACCCAAAGATACAAACAGCCATCAATGAATAAATAAAGAAACAAATGAAAAAAAAATTTAAAAAAACAACAACATGGCATTAGCTGTTGTCAGATTTTCCATGATAATTCACAGAGTAAATATAACAGAAGGTCCATCTGGAAATCATTCCAGGAGTGGCTGGCTCTAAAAACCCAAAACGATCACATAAGAACATCTTCAACCAAGCATGCAAACACACGTGATCAGAGAAATGGAACAGCACTGCACAGAACAAGTCTATTATATTCACATTAGACAATAAAAACCTGGGCAATACGGCATTTGATTGTATACATGCAATATATATTTCAATTAGAATTATAATGTATTTAATACTTCAAAATTAACGATTCCTTAATGAAGTTCCCCTTAGTTTAATACTAAAATAACAAAAAAACAAAACAATATTTATAGAGTGACATTTGGAAATTAACTTGATATTCAATTTCATCAATATTGTACAGCCACAAGATAAAACATGCCTACAAGTCCCAGTATTTAGGAACTCACTGCATTTTCTGTGCATCACCTGGCTTTGGCTTTGGCCTTGGCCCAATAGTGGAAACGAGCCTGTTGATTTAAGTGCTCAGGGCACCCTGATGCTGAAGCTCAGTTCAGGGTACGTTTACAGTGTAATTGCAGTCTGTTGAATCTCTAAGTGGTTTCATTCACTCCACACGTCCCTTATGCCTCTCCCTCAGGAAAATCAGTCACAAGACCACCCATTTGGAATGGACTTCTGTTTAATTTTCAAGGATGGTGGCTGATCTTGGTGTTTTCCTGCCCTCCCACTCACTGCAGTCTGTTTGGGTCCTTCGACAATTCTTGGCAAGGCTGCCACTTTATTCTTCTTTAACATGCGATCCAAATAAAATGGCTTCGAAATCACCTCTATTGCCCTCGAAAAATAAAGGTTGATAAGTGGTTCTTGACTTTGATACTCTTGGAAGAGCATCTGATTGGTTTTGAGGCTTGACACTATATGGATATCCTTCATACTTTACAGTGCTGAAGATATTACATTATATTCTAAAACATGGAGGTCCTTAATGCAAAAATGTTTTTCTTTTGCATTGTGCTCCATTAAAATCTTGGGGGCACCTTCACTTCTAAGAATTCAGGGCTGTGATGTGGCCACGTTCAGTATCTCAGAGTGGAAGGAGGAGTGGGGGGAGTGGACTTTGGAATTTGGATGGGGCTTTATGACTCACTTTCTCTTGCAAAGTAATGCCTTACATAATGCTATCTTCGCAGGACCTCCATGTGGTTTGCTTTGTTAAGGAATTACATATTTTCTTGTATTTGTTTGCTCACATCATGCTGCTGCAAAAATAAGCTGGTGAAGGTTCATTTATCTTGCATTTATCTCCAATGTCGCCTAACAGGTTTGGCTGTAAACTCTACTCTCAGTACAGCTGTAATAATGCATTGTTATATCATGATCTCACAATGCAAAATCAGACCAATGTGTAGAATGGACAACAGACAATCTATTCATTATTCACCACACTCTGGTGAAGATTAGTAATAGGTAGAGGTGGCACAATGCTTCTCGTCAAATTCAATACTGATACCGATACCACAACCTTGAGTATCTGCTAATACCATTCAGGTACAGTCTTTGTCCCTATCGTAAACAAATAAGCTGTTCATTCCAAACCGCCCTTTGAATCCAAAATGCCTCCCTACTTCCTTAAGAGGCCGCTATGGAAGGTTATTAAATTCCTGTTTTCGTATACATATAGGGCACAGTTTGTCCATTATGAAGTTCTGCACACATGGCTAATTCACCTGTAGCTCTTTGTTAGCCATATTTTACACTGTGTGCAGGAGTCTGCACTATGGAGGGAGCAGGGAGCCGTTTGGGACACAGCCCAGCTTCTCATCTATGTGACTCCTGTCCTCGTCTGGGTGTCTCTCTTTACGTGTTGCTTATCGTTTAGATAAGCATTTACGTGATTCAGGCTTTTTTCTGATATCACTCCAATGATTTCAGCCCCAGGAAAACAGTCTGGTGGGGGTACAGACATGCACTGAAATGGCTAGCAACAAGTGCAGACACTCCATTTCTTCCTCAAATCGTCCGTATCGCAAACATCTTTAATAATAGAGATTCTCTTAAATTCCTTAAAGCCCCTGACAGCAATGGACTGGGAAAGAACTGTCCAGCTCCTTTCTTTAAATTCCAGAAGAAGGAGGAGGAGCAACAACAAAACAACAAAAAAAGACGAAAGACTGGATTCTCTCTTCCCTCCACATCGTCATACGGAATCAATGAAACACGCAGGAAGATTCATTTATCTTTAATACACACTGACACGCTGAAGGAGAGGCCCCCGCTTGTGAGTGAAAAGGACAAAGCAGGGCAGGAGTGCAGGCCAGCTTGGTGAGATCCCACCATGAGGTAGAATGGAGGGAGTGAAAAGAGATAGCTACATGCAGAGAGAGGGAGGAAGAAAGAGCCTGAGAAAGAGGGGGGAGGCTCAGAAAGCATTGTAGCTTAAAGGAGAAGAGTGGGATAAAAAGCTAGAGACAGAAAAAGAAACCCTAACATGGGATAATAAAAACAGCTACTGGAATATAATTGGTTTTATTGCCATGCTTTCCATTTCCAGTTCCTCTAACTTTGCCATTGCCATCATCAGCTTCAGTTTTGCGAGATCGTCCTTCATCATTCGTGACATAACAAAACTCCAGAAGTGATATTGCCTCCTATGTTTCCTGTGGAGTACTGCAATTTGTCAGAATGACAGTTGAACCACACAACCACTTTTTAAAGGGGTACTCCAACCTAAAACCAGAGTTTAATATTATTTGTTGAGTGATGTAGTATTCATCCTCAATGGAGTGATGGGAGTCTATTTCCTCCATTTTAAACAGTATTTGAAGACAGTAACAAAAATTATTCAATTGCCATAACACAATCAGCCTTCTGGTAGTAAAGTTAAGATACTGGCCCACCTTCTATATTAACCAAACAGTCGAAGAAAATTATCCCACCACAAACCACTTCAACCATCTTCAATCTTCAAGATACATCTTCAAAAGGGGGGTTTCCTAGTTAATAAAAAGTAAAACGGTCCCTCTTGAAAGTGTTGTGGCACCGCTGTAGGATGTTTACAACAGGTGAGCACATTTACATTTAATTTTTCACTTTGGCCAGAGTGTCCCTGTAGTAAACAAAGGGTTTTCCCTTTAATCAAGGTCAAGAAAGTTGTTGAGCCATGATATTCAGGTAATTCACCTTAAAAATGAGATTAGATACAATTAGATATGCAAAACAGCAACTTTACATGTTATCGTTCAGAATTTAGGAATAATTTTCACAGGAATTTTGAAAATTCAACTCCACAGAACAACATGCAACCTTCTCTGCTCTGCCACGGTTGCCTTCCTTCAGTTGCCTTCCTGCTTAGAGAACCCTGTGGTTCCTCAGCCCCCTGCTCCCCTCTCCTACTCTGCCTGACCCAGTCACCACCTCCTCCCTGCCCCCCTTTTCTTTTGGCAAACGCCATCCGTCACTGTCACCCGGCTCCTCATTCATCCCTGTGACCCCCACGTGGTGAGCCACAGGCCAGGCAGCGTGGCCGTGTCGGGCCACCCCTGTTCCCCAGGATTTAGTAGCTCCTGCACAGAGCTCTGAGTGAAGGAGGGGGGCAGGCATGGTGCTAATTAGGAGTATCGTTGGAAGAAAGATGGCGATGTAATTCTCCCATTCCAATGCTCATTCTCTTGCTAACGTGACACCCGGCAATTCCTCAAACCCGACATTCCCCTCGCCTCCTGCAACAAACAGAGGTCAGCAGGAGCTCAGTGGTTTGTTCTTCTTCTGAGCGTCTTCAAAGAAAAACAGCCTTTCTTCAGCACTGTGATCGCAGTGGCAGTCCACGAGTAGAAATCACTACCTGACATGCTATGCTTTGCAAGCTTATATATAAAGGACATAATTCATTGCACAGCAAGTCACCTAATAAATCATATGAACATCTGAATTATATTCCGACAGTACATTTTGATTTCAGTGTTAATAAAAGAAAGATAAAACTGTTCTTTCCCACACACAAATAATGGGGAAATATTTGGGAATAATGCAACAGGCTGTACTCCGGTTGCAGAAAACATTGCAGTAGCAGGCATTCATGCCTCTCAAACTGTATCTCTCTATATTTTTTGGCAAGCGAGGACTCAAGTACTCAAGTCAAATACTGGTGCAACAATTCACCTGGATAGAAATTTCTGGATGTTAATGAGATTTTCACTACAGATTGTTTCTGTGATGCTTCTTTTTTTTTTTACAGTCACAGCGTATTCTATACTTGACTCTGGTCAAGAGTAGTTACTTCATCTAGAATTTCATATTAGAGGGTGACACGGGAGTAAATTTTCAAACCTCTCCCGTCCCACTCCCACAAAAAATATCCCATCCCGTCCCAATCCCATCAAAAAACTGGGGGAAAATCCCGTCCCGTCCCAATCCCAGAAGAATGACTCCCATTCCCTCCCACTTCTGTGTTGTTTTTGTTTTTTTGGGCTAAAATCAGTCAGTTACATTAAAAAAATTCCTGGTCCCGCCCACTTAAATTTCCCGGTCCCGCCCACTCCCGCTTAAATTTTTTCCAGTCCTGTCCCAATCACGTTTTTAAAAGGGATTTTGTTTCCAGTCCCGCAGGATTCCCGCGGGATTCCCGTGACCCACGGGATTCCTGAAAAAATGTCAGCCTCTAGTTCATATTGTGTGTCTACAGTTTTTCAAGATTTATTCACATATGATTCGGAAACGCAAACCCATCAGCCATCAAAGCTGAGGATGAAAACACTGTTTAAGGGCTACAAGTGTGGATGACATGAAGAGCGAATGTCACTCGTGAAAGTTTGCCCTTAATGGACCAGTGTTTGTGCATGGAAACCTCTCTGATCTGCTTCAGAAGGCAATTTTTTTTGTCTGACAGGCCAATGCTCTACATGGGGTTGTTCCATACCGTAGCAGGATATTAATCACGCAGTGTTAATGAGCATATAATGTAAGGTGCTAGAGTAGCTGTATGGCCAAATTGTGCCTCCCACCATAGCGGGAGACTTGCCTCAACTCGTTTTGGCTTCACTGTCCAAAATCATTTTCATAAATATGTCAAAATAAGCCCATTTCCCTTTACTAATACAACCATCTTATAACTCCAGACTGAGAACCACAGGTGCTATGAATGTATCGCACACTGTCTACGAAAACTAAACGATGATTTCTATTCTTTTCAAACTGTTTATCTTTGAACATTCAACAAACTAGGAGAGATTTCAATGTCCTTTCAACTCAGTTAGTAGAACAAACCAACAGCTGTGAAACAAACACAACAGAAAGCACTACTGACCATTTGAGGAATGGACAGTGAACTGATGGAGGACAGAGAATGGGTCATGTGTGGTGTGAATCTCCCCAAGTCCATGAGTCATTGTAATCTGTCTCCTTATCCTACTGTCCACAGCTACCTCTAAGACAGAGCTGTCCTAAAACAATGCGAAAGAAAGAGCATCTCGGGCACGGAGGCCTTTCTGTGTGCTTTTCATTGAGCTGCTTTTACTGGTAAACAGAAACGCTACTGTGCTTCAATTCCAGACACCAAAACAGCAACTATACACCATTTAGAACACTTCTATAGGGCATGCTGTTCCACATGCAGGTCACACATTGAGCAGTTTAAAATAATCATTTCACATTAAATAACAGCATCATCCATCCCTCGTCCCGTGTGAAAGCTACATTAAACGGGACAGGGTCGACTTTAATAAATGGAGAATGCAGAAAGTGGGTTATTACACTTCATTAATATCTGCCTTGAGCTTTGTAGAGAAAGGTTGACAAATAAAGATAAAATGTGACAACTGCTCCACAGAGAAACATTAGTCTGAGTCTGTGGCAGGCAGGACATGGTGGGTCTTCCCTCTGCCTGTTTTTCCTAACACAGTCGGCTTACTGATGTGGGTGTCAACGTTTATAACAATGTATAGAACAGCTGGATACGAAAGATGACGGTTTTAGAGCTGTAGGACCAAAATAAATTAAATAAAACATATTCTATGGTTCAGTGTTTCCCCCCTCATTGAATAACTTGTGCAGCTCTTAACGTTGAGGAGTCTCACTTTCTGTCTTGTGATCTGATATATTGAAGTGGCTGTGGTTTACACACTACTTCACTGATCAATGACACATTACGAGATCTTTCACCAGGAGAAATCGCCAACCAGCCTCTCGGCTCTTCAAACTATATAGTCATAAAATCACATGCAAGAAGTGACAAGGAATAAAGTAATATCATGAAACAGGGTTCGTTTCCTTCCAAAAGTTAACGTCAGCAAAAGGTGAACAGCAAAACCATGGAATAAAGAAAAAATGTGAATATTGGAATAAACTCCTCTCTTGGATGTCCCCTAACCCTGTGTCCTGCAGTCTCACTGCCTGCGCCTCATCCCCGCATCACTGCATCACTGCCACTTCACACTACAGGATTTGGACATACAACAGGTCCAGATGTTTTGCAAGCTAGATATCTGTTGGATGTCGGCAAGGAATAGACGAGTCTCTCTGATGGTGTCTTTGTACACTTCACACATAGCGATTGACAGCTGAGTGAACCCCGATTTACCTCTGATCTGTTGACAGCTCTCTCCAGAATCTCTTAGCAAGTGGAAAAATCGGGGCTGACATTGTGTAGTGTGAACTTTACAGATTGGAAACAGGTATCAAATCAAGACACCAGCATATAATGGACCGCATTGTAAATTCTGTACATTTTTACACTCCATGACTAATACCAAGCCTGAGAACTTCTGATTATGCCGATCAGAACATTTGAGATGCAGTGCAACAACCAACACTCGCCCAGGTTAGCAGCTAGAAGCTTACCCAGCTGCACTTAAGAACCAATAATGCTTTCAGACTAGCAGATTTGGTCCAATTTGCATGAAAGTCTAAAAAGGACGCATGACCATATTTACACGCATTTGCAAACCTGTTCACAACACTCACCTTTTACTGCCATCAACCTCTACACACAGGGTCAGACACCTCCTTGTAAAACTATGTAGATGACTATGAAAAACTGAAGTCATCATGTTGTTAGTTAAGGCAGATTCATTCATAACACAGCTGGCAGGTAGATTTTTCATCAGCCACCTTCCTTGAGCAGAGGGAACAGTCAGCACCTCTGTTCACTCCTGTTTCATTTACTCAGCATGCAAATTTCTGTCTCTGAAGTCTCCACTCTGTCCAATGCCACTGTGCCAGGTTCCTGCTAAACTTGTCAATCAAGGAATCAAGGGATTTGCTGTTTGTTCTTCTGTATGTAAATCAGCAAGCCTTATAATGTCACTGATGGACCAGGATCTTTTCAGAAGCAAAGTAACACTATGCTTTGGTTTTAAAGACAGCTTTGAATAAATGAATAAACACTCAAGTATTTAAATTTCTTGGGCCAGTGTATATGTATACATTTCCACGCCTGCCCTTTTTTATCAGTTTCAAAGCTTTGCAAAAAGACACAATTTATCTTAATTATGTGTAAGACCTTTGATCCCGACCCTTATCTCAGAACACCTCGGCTGCAGACATATGACCACTACTTGAACATCTGATCTCATTTCCTGACCAACAGGTGAAAATTCTGAACTGTGCACATCCACGCAAGAGGCAGTTCAATCTCTCTTTTCTCTTCAGGGGAACGGGTTTTCAAAGGCTGTAAAAGATTATACAACACAATAACAAGAAAAGTACTTGTCCTAAAAACCAAACTGATGTATCGATACCAGTAAAATCACTCATTCCTCTTCCACTACAAACAGATTGGGCCCGACCTACTTTTAATATGACTGTTAGAATAGAGGGGAAAAAAACAGTTTGCCAAAAAACACATCCCTAACACACAGACACACACAAACACGTTCTCAACTTGCACTAGAAACACAAATTAAAGCTGCAGTCTCCTTTCTGTCTGCAATCACAGGTCGTCTTTCATGTCCAGAAAGCCTGAGCAGCTGCCCCAGGCATCTTGGTCTACAGTCTACAGCATTTACACACTGGGAAACAGAAAGTATGAGTGTGCGTGCGTGTGTGTGTGTGTGTGTGTGCGTGTGTGTGTGCGCATGTGTGTGTATAAAGTGCATTTAACACGCGCTGCACTCATCGCTGCACCAACAAAAGCAACATGTAGGATGACATGCCATTCTGATTCAAAGCGAAACTCTGCATGGGGGGTCTCTAGGTTCATCTCAGTCGTTAAACAAGCTGTTAGTGCCTCTTGCAAAACTTTACCAAATGCATGAAAACACTGGAATGATTTGGTGCATCTACCCAGTCCAACTCAATTATATCTGTATTGCACTTTTTACAATCTATATTGAAGAATGCAACCTTAAAAGGAAAACTCCCAAAGAGCATGAAGTAAAACTATTGAGAGGAAACAAGACATTTACAAAGAGCATACTGAAAAGAACCATGATTTTAAAAAAAATGAAGGTTCCTGAAAAGAAATTCAGAAAAAAAAACTCATGAAGTAGAACAACTGAGAGGAACCAAGACTCACAAGGAAAAACTCTAGAAGAACATGAACTACTGAGAATATCAAAATTAAAAGATGAAAAACTACAGAGGAGCATGAGGAGGAACCTCTGAGAGGAACCAAGACTCAGCCCATCCTCCTGTGTTGAGTACAGTCGTGAGAATAAGTTCATCCGGAAGGTTACAGGGGGCCACATACTTCTGGACTATGGAGTGTGTGGTGGGAGAAGTGCTGGACTGTGGAGTGTGTGGAGGAAGAAGTGCTGGACTGTGGAGTGTGTGGAGGGAGAAGTGCTGGACTGTGGAGTGTGTGGAGGAAGAAGTGCTGGACTGTGGAGTGTGTGGAGGAAGAAGTGCTGGACTG
>JBBJLR010000139.1:27011927-27034994 GCA_037577145.1 Brachypetersius gabonensis
AAACAAATCAGGGAGACCAAGGCCACTCCCCCTACTTGCCACCTAATTACCTCGCTGAGATCAGGTGAGCCCTTTGTTTAACTAGTTGCAGTGAAACTTACCTAACACCTTGTAGGACAAGTTCTCAAGACAGCTTAAATGCAAGTTTATGGTAATGGTAATAACCATTACCATTACCATAATGGTAATTATTTATGGTAATAAGTGTATAATAGTGTATAACATACAGTGTATAACTGTGTGAGTGTATACCAGCAACAGTGTATATTGGTATATAATAGTGTTTAACTTTGTTATTGTAGACTAGTAATGCGGTATAACAGTGTGTATGAAAGTGTACTAGTAATATTGTGTGAATTGAGTGTACAGTTATAAAAGTGTATAATAGTATTTAACAGTATATACTAGTAATAGTATATAACAGTGCAAGCAAAGTGACCATTTTGTCATAGCTGAACACACCACGGCACACAGTGTGAAATTCTCGCTCTGTATTTAACCCATTCACCAAGTGAAGCAGTGGGCAGCCTGGAACACACCACCCAGAAAGCAATGTGAGGGGATGAAACCTTGCTAAAGGGTTCTTCAGAGGTGCTACTAGCAGTCTTGGGATTCAAACCCAGATAAACCTGTGGAGGTATTTTTTCTTGCATAACTAAAATGTCATAAATGTCCCCAGACTTTTGTTGTGAAAACTGTGTAAAACATTTTCCACGTCTTATTGCTCCTTGCTGTTCTTTCCCCTCTCGCTGCTCATCTGAAGTAATGCACTGTGTCGACTTTTGTGTGAGTGTGTGTATGTTATGTGCTAAAACATATGACTCAAGCTCGGCATGCTATAATGTTTGTGTGTGTGTGTCTGTGTGTGTGTGTGTGTGTGTGTGTGTGAATAGCCCTCGTTTTGTGCCACTCGGCACCGTACTGGGCTAAAACTGATGGATTTCCTCCATGGTGCTGTGCAGTAATGAGGCTTCCTCTCTCTCTCTCTTTCTCTCTCTGTCTCTATCTCTCTCTCTCTCTCTCTCTCTGCATGCTCGGCCCCTGCCAGCCCTGATGGATGAGCGGAGGCTCCAGCAGTGTGATGGGAACGTGGGGCTGATAGAGTTGATCAGCGGGATGGAGCCATAATGAAGTAAATTCACTCTGCATTCGAACCCTGAGGCCTCTCCCTCTCCTCCGCTTGCCCATCCCGCTGTCTGACGCTTTCTCTCTTTTTCTTCTGGGTAGGAGAGAAACAATGAGAATGATGCTTATCATGTTTTCTAGCAGAAACATTCTCTAGTTAGAACCTCATCGCTAAAACATGGATGGGTTCTGTGGTTCCCTTCCCCTTAGTTTTCATCAACGCTGAAATTGGACTTTTTGGCTTTTATTCTAATGGATTTCAGGGACAGTTATTTTTGCCTAAACTTAAGGACAGAAAATAAAGCCAAACCAAATTCCCATGTCTTTTTACTTGTTAATCTGAACTAAAGGAGCAATAATATTTTGTGAAGAGTTTTTTGTTTTTTAACAGTTCTACTCATTTGAAAATCTGTTATTTTGTGTTGTGAATTGCTCTTGCCTGGCGTGAAGAATACAGAGTAGCAGTTTCAAGATAAATACTCAAGACAATTTATAAAAGTGTGTAACCAAAACAACACATTGGCAGGGTTGTTAGCTGGTTGTTACCCCATAGCTTCAGAGAAGGTCTAAAGGAAAGCAATGAAGCACTGGAAGAGCCTCAATTCAGTGGTGGAATGGACATGGGTATTCTGGGCTTACTAGTGGACTAGTGGAGCAATCAATCACACTTCTGGTCCCAACTGTTACACAGGTGCTGGCTGAAGTTATTGTTCTCTCTTCTAAGTGCTCCAGAAGATGTGAGCCATGCTTCTTGATGAATGGGGCAGTGGTGAACCTGTAATTCAGAGGGGTGAAGCCACCACTGAAGCAGCTGACCTGCAGAGCCTGGAACACCAGTAGCAAGTCGTTGGAGCTACAGTTCAGTTCTGAAGAAAGATCATTGTGGCATGGCTTCCACCATGGATACACATTCTAGGAATTGACTTTACAAACATCTGTCTTCATTGGGGCAGCTGGTCGCTTGGTGGTTAGGGCATTCGCCCTGCGATCGTAAAGTCCAGGTTCGATTCCCAAGACTGCAAGGCACTGTCCCCATGCACTGCTCCCCGGGCGCTGTGTTCGTAGCAGCTTCACTTGGTGAATGGGTTAAATGCAGAGGTTCAATTTCTCAGTGCTGTTCACACTGTGTGCTGTGGTGTGTTCATGACAGAATGGTCACTTTCACTTCATTTCATGTGACTTCAGTAAGTTGATCTAGATGTTTGCTGATGTAACCTGTATGGGAGCATGGACATAGACCATATGGTGTAACTAAGTTTGTTTTCCACTGAAGACTCTCCTGAGTGAAAAATGAGGCTGTATGCAGGTTCTTTGTAGTGTAGATCTTCCTCCAATGAGTTACTCCAATGGAAGTTGGAGCAAGTACAGGATAACTGTTTTATGCTCACTGCTCCAATCCCTATTATCTTGAATGCAAAGTCAAAGCCAGCTGAAGCTGCAAATGTTGGGAGGTCATTAAGCCCTGTCCTCAGGGACTCACTGATGTATTCCTGAACAGGACTTAAGACTGCACCATGAGGAGATCAGCAGCTTTGGTCTTGAATTGACTTGAGCATAAATTGCCAAGGGACATTCACAATCTCCCGGATTGTAAAATTAGTGTAAGGGGTTTATTCAAGCAAACAAACTGGACTTAGAAGATGTCCTTGGATGAAGAACATGCAAATGGCATGAGTGCAAGGCTTAGTAACTGATTTAACTTACAGCATGGTGGGATTGGGCCTAAACTTCATACACTCAGCATACCAAGGCTAATCTGCTAAATCTGGTGAATGAGGAACATATTTTGGCTGAACTGTTGCTTTAATTCTGCTGAAGACAAAAATCATAAACAGAACTTTAACACGGTGTTCACTGAACATCGTGTTTCAGGAAGCAGATTAGTTATGAAATACATATGTAACTTCCACTAGAAAATACTTAGAAAATGTTAAGTGGTGCTAAACAAAACATTAAGGCCTAGCCCACACGTACAAGAGCGCACCAAACCAGTGAGGCTGGCACATGTTTTAATTCCTTAATAATTGATCTATATGATATTCATGTTTATTTGATTTTTACATTGAAATGCTTTGTTGTGAATTTCCTCCTGTTGTTTGTTTTTTTAATGTCACATACTTTGAATTGTATGCTGAGTCAAAAGTACAAGTACAGCCCACTCACCCTGATCTAACACTGAAAATGTGAAATCTTTGCATTCAAAAATGATTCTTTAAAAAAACAAGCAAAAAACTTTTTGGCATTTTTGGAGTGTTACAGCGAATATTTTTAAACAAGTAACGAAATATTTAAAAAAAAGTGACACATTCTTAAAATGAGTCTTGGTTCTCCTCAGAGGTTCTTCTTCATGCTTTGAAGGAATCCATTTGAGTCTTAGTTTCTTTTACTGGTCTTCTTCATGGTCTTGAATTTACATTCTTTCCGGGGGTTCTTCCTTATGTTTTATGGAGTTTCTCTATTTTGTTCCTATCATTTGTATTTTATTCCTCCCAGTAGCTCTCCATGCTCTGAAGAAATGGTTCTTTTTGGTTATTGGTTCCTTCTTAAGCTTCTTTTTCCTGTTCTTTCTCATTCTGAGTCTTGGTTCCTCTCAGCAGTGCTTCTTCATGCTCTAAAGGTATTTCTCTTTTTGAATCTTGGTCACCCTCAGTGCTTCTTCCTAATGTTCTTTGGGTGTTTCTCTATTTCTTTGCTCTGAAGGAATGTTTCTTTGAGTCTTGGTTCTTCTCCCTGCTGCCTTATGTTCTTTGGAAGTTTCTCCTTCTGAGTCTTTGTTCCTCTTGTTAGTTCTCCTTCATGACTTCTTTCTTGCCACTCTGGACCAGCATTTCTGGAAAGTTGCTCTGGGACAAAAACTTTTGGGGAAAGAACTGAACTAATACAGCTGATTTGGTATAAATGTTAAAGTCAGTTGTTCATGAGCTCTTTGTGGAGGTGGTTTTGGACTGAAATACTTCACTGGCATTTAAAGTGCAGAGCAGAGGTACGATTTCTTTATATTTTGCTCCAAAAGCTCCATAATTTCTTATATTTTTGTAGTCTTGAGGAACAGTTCTCCAGGCTTCCTGAAGGACTTTTAAAGACTCTCATTTTCAGTCCATCCCCCTGAACCTGACCAGTTTCAGAGGAATGTTTCACACAGTGACACACACGAGTGATTCAAGCAGAACAAACCACACCAAACTTAATGCCTCAACCAGTGAAGAAACAGGTGCAGATGATTCCAGATGATCAGGCGGTTATCAGTATACTGGTGGTACTGAATGCTGAGTGGTTGCAATACCTTTATCTAGGCTCCTTGCTACTGTAGGCACTTTGGATTAAGTGAAAATAAATTACTTAATCTAATTAATATGGCAAAGATAAGACAGTTTGACATGCAGAAAACAATATTTTTGTACCAACAAGGTGATTCAAAGCAAAATATAAAGTAATTAGGGGGCTTTACACAGTACTGTACATGAATTTCTTAAATATCTTACATTTCCCAAAGTGCAGCGGGACCTCTTTTGAACATCAGGGCTCCTGCCAGCTGCTATTGACTACTATCCCACTGACGTTATGCCTCAGTTTTTCTCCACTGGAGACTCACAAATCGGAACAAATTCTGACCATTTATCTGTTCAAATTCTCTGTCATGCAGGTCGATGATGAAAGGATGCCAGTGTGTTATTGTTATTGACTTTTTCTAATGGGACCTATAATTGCAGAAACCGTTCACAAAATTAGTTACCAGCTCGATTTTTATCTGCAATAAAGAGGGATTCCACAGTCAGACCACTGCAATGATATTAACTCATATAAAAGAAACACCATATGCAGTTTTTTCTCTTCCAAGGACATTTTTGAGCTCCTGCAATGTGGTGAGACTTCCATTCACTCCATTTTATTGGAAACACTCAGCTTCCACTCAGTGGCCACTTTATTGGAAACACTCACTGTAATCCCCCGGTTTTACGCGGATCAGGACTCGCAGAACCAGTCACATTTTTTATGAGACCCTAACTCATAATTTTTAACAACCTGGAACCTGCAAATATTAGTATTTTACTTCTAAATTAGCAAGAAAAATTTTATTTTGTAACATAAATAGTAGGGATACACCGAAATGATTTTTTTGGCCAAAACAGAAAACCGAAAATGAGGAAACATTTGGCCAAAAACCGAAACCAAAACACAGAAAGAAATTATTATTAAATTATTAAAAGAATAAATCTGTTACAAAACATTCAGTTACAAAACGTGCATTCAAACAATGCACTATATAAAATAACATTTGGCCCCACCCATCAATAGCTTAAAAGCAAGATAGCTGAATATTATACAATTACATATCTTCTCTCATAAAATAAGTAAATTCAAGAGCATTTTAATATTTTGAACGAAGTGCATAAACAAAGTGCATTCAGAACAAGTGCTTTAAAAACTGTTGAAAGATAGAACAACATTCTCTGTAGGCCTAAAACAAAATAGTTTATTAAAAAAAAGGCTGGCACAGCCCATATAATGGTAATCACTGGAAAATGTTCTTGCCTTTTCAGAAACACAGACGGTGGGGGTGTGCTCAAAGCATCTAGCCTCTTCTGTGCTTCATACTCTGCATGGCAATCGGGATATTTTGATTTTATATGATAAATTAATCCCAACATTGAGAAAGTCTTCAAGGATGCATCCCCTCTAGAAATTTCGGTATATTTGGCCGAAACCAGAAATTTTCAGTGGCCGAATATTCGGTGCATCCCTAATAAATAGTAATCCAAATATAAATTCAACTAAATATAAATCAGTGTAGGTGTGGTGCGGCCACATTCAGATGCCTTCCAGGCTTCTCCGTTCAGACTGTGCTCTTTTTTAGTTTTTTATTTATCTATTTTTGCATTTCTACTGTAGTGTGTTTCAGAGAATTCCATATATTTAATTTAAAGCTACTTATTGTTTATAATATTTGCGTCTTTTCCAAGAAAGACAGGCCGATTGCCGCTGGCCGTTCTTTTCCAGAAGCACAGATTGCCAGTCTGCCCCTGACTCATCTTGAGTGTTTCTCTTGATTTTCGTTTTGTTTAACCCCAGTAGTTTTTTTTGCTGTACTGTAAATTAAATTAACATTTCTGATTTAACCAGATCTCTAATATAAGATGCACAGCTGATGAACAATGAATTATTGAACTGTAAAAAATTATTTTCCTGTTTATACCAAAGAAAATCCCGTGCATGAATTACAGTACAGTTTGTATGGGCTTACCTTAATATTTTCATTAAGGGTATGTATCAAACATTTTTAGGCATTTTTTTTATTAATACACAACACGGTTTTTCATTATCGGCGTGTGCTCTTGGAACATAACCCCTGCAAATAGCGAGGAGGGGTGGCCAGTTAGTGTATGCACAAGGTGGTGTTTCTAATAAAGTGTAAGTGGAAGCAAGAGGTGGAGTGATTTACTCATTAATGAAGAGTCGTAATGAGCAGCAGTAAAAGGAGGGGAGCTTTATTTATATAACACAAAGCCATTGGCATGGAAGCCAACGTAGCTTCTATATACACTGTTACTCTGCAAGGCTGCGTACATACAGGACTGCTTCTGGAAACCAAAGGTTGCAGTGGCACTAGAAACGCACGTTTAAAACAAGAATAGTCATTTTCCCTGTTTTTTTTTCTCCTTTTTTGGTACAAAAATGGTACAAACAACAATACAAAATATTTGTGCTGTCGACGGTTTACAAAAAAGTCATTTTAACTTTGTAACTGTGCAATGATTGTGTTCTTTTGTCTTTTTTTTTTAGTTAGTTATTTCATATATACTTTTTCATCCTTCATTATTGTGAGTATTATAATACACTCCAGAACTTTCTCAGGAAAAAAAACAAAAGACAAACAAACAAAAAAACAAACAAAAAAAAAACCTCAACCACAATCATGCGGGTCGCTTTGAGTTGTAAAATCTTCAATATGATATTTGATAGTCTCTTTTTGTATGTTAGAAAAAAGACACATGCAAAAAAAGCTCCAATTTTAGCCTAATGTGTTCAGCTCCAAGCATCGCTACAGTATGTACACACACGGTTCGCCCTTTAGAACCGTTCTCTTTAGTGTTCTGGGTTTACTGCTCGCCTGCCCATAAGCCTGTGAGGGTTGTGGTCGAAGGCGGGGTCCAGAAAAACCTGATTAAAGGTCAGTACTGACCAGAAAACAGGCATTAAGACACGCGCTAACAAATAAAAACGTCACATTTTGTCAACACTTCATTTTGATGGTTCTCTGTAGATAACAAATGGTAGTGGGCCTTCTTGTTGACATACTAACGTGTCCTGTTAGCCTTGATAATGTTGTCTTTTAGATGCTAACTTTTCTTGTTAGCCTTGTCTTGTAGATGCTAACCTTGTGTTCCAGGTGCTTAAAAGTGTCTCATGGATGCTGACCTTTTCATTTACATACTAACCTTGTTTAACAGATGATAACCTAGCCTTTAATATGCTAACTCATCTTGTTAGTTTTTTATGCTTTTTAAATGCTAGCTTTGTCTTCTAGATGCTAATCTTGTCTTCTAGAAACAAAACCTCTAGATGCTAACAGTGTGGATGTAGGGTTTCAGTTTTACATGCTAACATGTCCGGTTAGCCTTGTCATGTAGATGCTAACTTTGTCCTTTAAATACTAACATATATTGTTAGCCTTGGCTTGTAGATGCGAACCTAGTCTTGTGAATGCTGACCAGGTCTTGTAGATGTTACATTTGCTTATCTTGTACATTTTGCTGTAAATGTAACAAGTACAAAACAGTGTGAAATGTGCAGATTTTGAACCTTCACTCCAGACTGTCAGTGTGTTTGAGCAGAATTTGATTGTTTGTTATTGTTTTGATGCTGCAGATTCAAACCATTCGATAGACACTACAAAAATAATGTAAAGTGATGTAACACATACATTTGTGAGTGCATTTAGAAAAGTTTAGCAAAATGAATTTTAAATCTAGATGTCTGAGGGATAAACCTGAAACCTAGTGCGAATCATCAGCTGAGTTTGTCTGGCAGTCGAAGAGGAGCTATCAAGAATCATCAAAATAAGCCATCCCTCAAAATGCTGGGGGACGTTTGGACTTGCTGTTTGTGAATAAAATCCAAAAGAGAAGATAGGAGTGTTTTTTTATTGATGGACACTTCTCCACATCTCCAGATCTCATCTCATAATCACATCTCATCTCCACATCTTCAGATATAAAGATCTCCGGATGTCCACATCTTATCTTGAGATCTCCACATCTCAGGATCTCCCCATCTCTGGACCTCAAAATCTCTGGATCTCAACATCTTCATATCTCCATATCTCTAGACTTCAATGTTTCCACAACTCCAGATCTCCGCATCTTTACATCTCTGGATATCCACATTTCCACATCCAAATTTCTCCGGCTCTCTGAAATAATTCAGACTTTACATGAGCAGGAAACTCAACCAAAAAATATTCTCAAGCTTGTCCACCTGTCACAAAAACGCATGACGAGGTGAGGAGGTTTTGTTCTGACAGCAAGGGTGTACAGAGTTCGCAACTTTGATCGTCCTCTAAGCAGCAAGAAGCTCCAGTCAGGACTTTGAGATGCTTCGTTTTGATTTAGGTTCCTGCGGCGGGATGTGCACACCTTTTAAATACGCCATGAACTGCGGAACACGCCAGAATGCGGCTCTGAGGCTCAGAGTGAGATACATGTATTTATTCATGAAAGAGTATGGCAGGCGCAAACTTCTCACCCCCTCCTATCAGCCCCAACCCCCCGGCCACCCGCAGGTGCAGGTTCTGGAAAAAAACATACCGTCATGCTTAGCACCAGCAAAGCGTTTCAGAAATGCAAACAAAATCTAGCCTGTGTGTGTGTGTGTGTGTGTGTGTGTGTGTGTGTGAAGGGATGTAATTGTGTGCAATAACAGTGTATTCAGCTGTAAACAGCGATTACATGGCACGGCCATTGGCTTGCAATAGGGCGTCCTCTGAGAAAACGACACAAATCAAATGGCTTTTTGCTCGTTATTTTCGGCTAAATGACTGAAATAATAAAAATAAAGAAATACAAGAAAATGGAGATAAAGAAACTGTACAAAATTCTTCATGTGCTTAAAAAAAGCCTATATACAACATTTTCAGCGTCTGGGGCATGACGGAAAAAAAGCAAATGAACCATAAAGCCGTGACCAAAAAGCTCCTACAGGTTACAGAAGCTGAGCAGGGTTTAGGATCACAGCTCACTTTGAGTAAAAAAATCTCAAAATAAAATAATACAAATAAAAATTCCATTGCATGTTCATGTTTTTTAAAAAGATGAATGGATTTTAGACTCTTTTTGATGGGACACAGGTATTAATTTCCCCACTGGACCAATAGCCTCAAAATATTTGCAGGAGAAGTATCAGCTCTTTCTACAGTAACGTGGACCCTCGACAGAATGATGATAATAACAGTATACATATTTAGTATCAGCCATAACATTAATATTTTTGGTCCCCCTTGTTCCCGCAGATCAGCGCTGAACTCTGAGGTCTGGACTCTGAAGGTCTGTGTTTTTATACCAGCAGGTTCTTTAAGTCCTGCAAGCTGTGAGATGGAGTCTGCATGGACTGAACTAGTTTGTGTAGCATGTCCCATAGAAGCTCAATTAGACTGAGATCTGGAGATCTGGGGAATCTGGAGGCCCCTTTGCCCTTTTTGTGATGTTCCTCAGAAGGTTCCTGAACAGTGTTTGCAGTGTGAGGGGCACTGTATTCAGGTGCTAAAGTAACAATCCACCTGATTGCCTGATTCCAGGTTCTCAGACAGAACATCACCCACAGCATAAACCCGCCTCTACTCCTTGCCTTCTTTACAGTGCAGCCTGGTCCCCTCTTCTCCAGGTGAGTGACACGCGCACACACACACTCTACATGATGTAGAAAAAAATGCGATCCATTAGACCAGACCATCTTCTTTCATAACTCTATGGTCCAGTTCTCATTTCCACTGTAGGAGCTTTCTGTTGTGGACTGGGTCAGCATGGGCACTCTGACTGGTCTGCCGCTATGCAGGCCTAAATGTAGCAGGGGGCTGCACTGTGTGTTCTGACCCCTTTTTTTATCAGAACAGCAAGAACCTCTTCAGCAGTTTGTTCTACAGCAGCTCTTTTGTGGGTTGATTTAAAATACTGATGCTGTTGATGTTCAGACATTACAGTTTGGTTCTCGTCAAAGTGTCTCAGATCCTTTCACCCATTTTTCTGCTTCCAAAATTGCCTGGAACCAGATCATCAATGTTCTTCACCTCACTTGCAGTGGATTTAATGCTGTGGCCGATTGGTGTATAATGTTATTAGATGATGGAATCACACTGCCGTTGATGGATAATTGTTAAAAAAGTTCAAATAAGTTCAAAGAGAAATCTGCTGGTGTCTCTGGAAAAGCAGAAAACTAAAATATCTGCATTTTAGTATTTTTGCTGCACTTCTAATGTCTTTGTAATACTGATCAATGTGAATCCAATTCCATTTTTTTACACTCAACTGTTTGTGTTGACACTGAGAGATATGTACACAGAAAATACTGGATGCCAGCGTTGGTCCTGAATTCTCGCACCAGTGCATCTCTACTTATTAAAGCATGCTAATATAGTAAATAATACAGTATACTTGATGCAGTACACCTATACAGGATATAATGCAGTGTACTCAAAGTAGAATGATTATATAGTGCATCGCCGTTGTCATAATTAAAAACTGAAATGTTAGGTTTACAGGAGAAGGAAACCTGCATAACACTGAGATAACCATGAAAAAAACATGTCATGGCAAATGTCATATACTGAAAGATTTTGTTCAGTAATTTAACAGTGGAATGTTTGTATTACTGATACAACTGTTGTCAGCTCATGAGAGTTATTATAACATCAGCATGTTTGTGTTCCTGAGGTTATGAAAGTGGTTATAACATACCAAAACAGCTGTTATAACATGTAAGCGGTGTCACAATGTGTCATAATGGCGTTTGCGGCAGTTGTCATAGCATGTCATAACAGTTGTCATTCAGTGGCATAACAGTTATCATGTCAGTATGTTTGTGTTACTGGTAGTTTATGACAGGTGTCATAACATGTCATTACAGTTGTCATAACATGTCATGACAGCATGGTTGTGTTACTAATAAGGTTATGACAGTTGTCATAACATAGTGGCAGTTGTCATAACGTGTCATTACAGCTAGTATTATGTTATAACAGCATGCTTGTGTTAATGTTGTTATGACAGTTATCATAACATGTAATATCGTGGTTATGCAGCAATGTTCCCATCAAGCGCTCCTGGAAATCTTTGTCGTTAAACAAGGTTTAGTATTACAGTTATTCTCGACCATCCTTCATCACTTCCACACAACATAAAAATCAGCTGGAAAAAAGGAAATAAAAAGTTGTGAGGTTTTTATAAGACAGTGATGATAAAATGTACTTATAGTATAGTGTACTTCACCAGGACATAGACAAGTGCACAGATTCATCCAAACAAACAAGAATTCTTCAAATGCAGCCACATGAATGTTCATAAAGAAACAGTCTGGACTCGTATCACCCCCTGCTGGAGGTGTCTCTGCCCCCCTAATGCAAGAGTCTGGGGATTTCCTCTTTTGCCAATGCCAGTTCAGGTGTATTGAGTTTGAAAATACATCTTGTGAAATTAAGCTGTTGGAATAATTAACTGCATGCTGTGGTTGCAAAAAAAAACCCCCCACAAAAAACATGAAAACGAGAAACAGATAAGGAGCAGCTGTGGGGTGTGTTGCATAATTTGCTGAAAGCAATGAAGTTCAGCTTCGTCTGGGAATCCGTCGTCGCTCAGGGAATGCTAATACAAATTTTAGCTTCGCTAACACTTTCTACTCCAAGATGGTTGGCAGCAATTTCTCAGGAAATACTCTGCTCACCAAGACTCCAACGGCGACTTCGGCTTAAATGAGATGAGCACTAGTGGCAAAGCAAGCCTGAAAACCTTTCAACTTTGGATTTAAAAACTAAGCAGTTCAACCTCTGAACGGTATGGCATACATGTTTACTTTCACTCCCTACAAAACTGTCCCTCCTAGGGAATTTTCCAGGGATGTCAGGTTTGGTCGAATAAGTTTCAGTTACTGCATCTGCACACTCAGTTAAAGGTCTGTGCTTAGTAAAGGTCTTTTGAGGAATCTGCTTGGTCCAGCTTTGTGTCCAGACTAGTGGCACTTTTACACTGAGACCAGGAACTGCGCTGTACCACGTACAAATTGTTCTGTACAAAAAACAACCATGGAGATGCAAATTTACACGCAAAGCTGAACCAGGACATCACTAACAAGTTAGCTGGATTAGGTTTCCAATGTGAATCACCAGAATCAGACTGAGATACACTGTAAAATCAAAGCATGATCCAACTTCCGTACTATCTCACTATAGTTTAGGTACAGCACGTTCACTGTATACCTGTGGAAAAGTGCCTTTGTAGACCTTGTTAAGGAAAAACCTTCAATGCTTCCCTATTAAAATACATCTTTGTAGTAGTTTATGGTTTATCTCCTGTCAAATGCGTAGTTATTAAAGAAGTGGAGGTAATTAGGCCATTAACTGGGACACTATTCAGCAGTGGAGTTTAACTGGGGCACATTTCACCACTGTAATGGAGTTTAATTGGGCCACAAACTGGGACACTTTTCATCACTATAGTGACGTTTAACTGGGCCATGAACCAGGTCACTTTTAACCATAATAGTAGAGTTCAACTGGGTTATGAATTAGGATGCTTTTTACCACTATAGTGGTGCTTAATTGGGGCACAGATTTCACCACTGTGGGAACAATTTCACCACTATGGGTGAGGTTAACTGGATTAAAATTGATTTCCAATTCAGTCAAGGAGCCAACCTTGTTGGGGTACACTCTGACAAACTTTTGAACTAATTATGTTTTAAGGTCATAAGTGCCTAATGAGGGTGACCTTTCTGCCTGGAAGTGCTTTCTCAAAACCAGCAGGACACCATACAAAAAAATGTCTACACGCCTCCTTCTGAAGAATAGATGGCTGTTCTAGTCTAATCTGTTCATGAGCACTGATGTCAGGGGAAGGTCTGGACAGAAGACCAATCCTGAGTTTGTGAAAAATCCAAAAAACTATGCACCACTAAAGGCACTTCTTAAACAACAATGACGACGATCACGACAACGAAGACAGAGCATCTCTTCTCTAAATAATTCAAGTTCTGAGAAAGAAAAAGAATGGCTTCTTCAGACTCCCGATTCTAGAGTGGAATGACTACCTTTATTTTCAGTTTTTTTTTTTTGTCAACCTTGAGCAAAACTGCAGCTTAACTTCGGCCTATTCGTTAAACTTAGGCTAAAGGGGAGACAACCGTTAACTGATAAATCTCTCTCTCTCTCTCTCTCTCTCTCTCTCTCTCTCTCTCTCTCTCTCTCTCTCTCACCATACTAGCAGAAAGCTTTCGTCTTACAGATTCGGTTACCTCGGCCGAAAATGAAAGCATTCTCTTCAAGAAAATAACAAGGAGCACAAAGCGTGAACATAAACTCGACTACAAAAAAAACTTACTCTCAGGTGGGGGGTGAGGGGTTTGGAAAGCCAAAAAAAACCCCAAGAATGGGATCAAAACAGGTAATCAAAAGAAAAAGCATTCTGTTTGAAGACAGTCAGAGGGAGAGGAAGGTCCACAAAGCTGTCTCTCTCTGTACAGGTCTCTCTGTTTCTCTCTCTGGAGCTGGGCAGGCGATTGGTTGTCGGTGGTGTAGTTGGATGTGGATTGTGTGTTCAAGACAGTTTTAAAGGTTCTAGTCATCGTCGCCGCCCCCATACATGTCGGCGAGCTTCTTGAAGCGTGGGCCCCAGTCGTTGAGGTAGTCGTAGTCATGTTCACCGCTGCTGGATGAGTTGAGGGAACTGACGGATCCAGCTGTGGAGCCGCTACCCTCGTAGTCGAACACCAGCAGGGAGTCATAGGGGGGTGCAGTGGGGTCGTTATCCGCTGCCCGGAGGCCCTGTAAAGACAGACAGACCTCTGAACATACTGTCCACAAATAAACTGTAATATAATGGCTCTGGTCCAGTCTGCAGTTTTTGTGGAAATGGAACTCATTGTCCTCATCTCAGTCTAGGAGTAAATGTCCAAGCCCTTCTCGTGAGTTAATCTAGCTTAAGGTGCTGCTGATCAAGCTTTGAGCAGAGACAGGGAGAACTGGCTCTGCAGCATCATAGAATGATTGTGGAAAAAGCAATCTTTTGACATGCAGTAAACTGGAGGTCACAATTACCCACTTTCAGGAAGAGCATAAGCTGTGAATAAACAGCTTCTACATTGCAGCTGCAGGTCAAACACATGGAAGAGCTGATCTCACAGAAGATCCTCACACAAGCCAGACCAGCTAGAAAGCTTTGGATTCTTGACCATGGCTCTGTTTTCTCCAGAAAACAACTGGCCTCTCTGCTCATTCAGTAACTACCTGACATCCAGGAACTGCTGACGATTATAAGATGTCCAGGAAAAATGTTGACTGTTTTAAGACGTCCAAGAAACACTGCTGGAGAATATAAGACATTGATGGCTGGAGAGCAGAGGATGTCCAGGAAAAGTGAGCATAGCCATGTTCACAGCAAGCAGTGACACACATCTTTTTGTATAATTGACCTGAGCTTTAGTGTCTTGAAGTCTGTCTCTCCACTAGACTGATTTGTTAAGCCATGCTTTGCTGATTCATGGCTGCCATAGCTGTGGCTGATTTGAAACAGTGGCGATGTTTGCAACACACATCACCATAAACTGACAAAAAAGTACCTCATTGATGAAGTCCCCAATATCTCCAGGGTGGGGTACCACTGGCCGGAGTGGGTACTGAGACTCTGGGACCACCGGCCTCTCATCCACTCGCCGGACCCCCGGGGCTTTGGTCATAATGTGTTCTAGAGCGTCGGGCTGCTGCAGCTGACTGAGGTCATAATCCTGCAGATAAAACACACACACACTAAAGTCTGGACTCCTCTGAGGCACCTCACTGCTCAATAACTCCTGTGACATCAACATTAACATTAGTGTATCAGTAAAATCTGATTTCAACAAATAAAAACAGTGTAAAACAGTTTAACACTGGTGCTTGCTCTCCTATATGCTAGCTATTTGCTGCTCTTTATCCTGCTGCACTGCTTCTTCACCGGTCACAGCAATGTTCCAACCATAGTGTAAAGAAAAGTATAGCAGCAGATGATATTCTTGATGATATTCTTGATTTCAGAAGAAACTTATATCTAATAACTTTTAAATTCTTATGATGGACAATACAAATGCCCACAAATCAACATACATTAAATGAACAAAGGTAATGGGACACCTGACCATTACACCAACAGGCACTTTAATGACACTGCATTCAGATACATAGACTTTAATATAGAATGGTTCTATCCCCATGTTCTGGACTCTGAGCTTGTTTCTATAACAAGCTAAATAAAACCTGAATGCCCTGCAGTGGCACATATTTTTAATTTTATTTTTGATTTGATTACATTAATGTTTAAGTTGAGATTTACAAGAAATATATTAAATGCAGTTGTGTAACTGTGTTAAAGGGAACAGTGCTTTTAAATGTGCGCAATACACTACTTTTGAACTCATTATTTAATTTCACGCAAAAAAACATGCAATTAATCGAGATTAAAAATAGTAATCGTTGTCCAGCATTAATTTTCAGTTACAATAACTTTGGTTCTACGTGACATAGGAACTCCAAAGAAAGCTCAGCATGATGTCTGACACCTCTGACAACTATTATTTAAAAAGCTGACAAAAATGCACTATTCTCTTTTGCCTTATTTTACATATTTGCACTTCCATTATTCTTTTAATCTTCTTTTTTAAATGTTCTATGTATTCTTTAATTGATTTCTTTTCTTTAGTTTTTCTACTTGCTACTATTTTTATGCTTAGTATTTTTATTCTATTCCCTTAATGCACATTGGATGACCTTTGTGTATGATAATGGGCTACATAAACAAACTTTACTCAACTTGCATTATTAAATTTGGAATCATTTGTTGTTCAAATTCTACTGGATTTGAGAATTCCACCAATAAAATAAATTTGATATGATTGTGAGTAATGGCAGTAGTTGTTGTAAGATGTGGAGTCTGAGCTCTGTTCACCTGGTCCTCTTCTCCTCCGCCCTCCTCGTCGTACTTCAGGATGTTGTCTCGGACGTCATCTTCAGGGTCAATCAGCAGCTGTTTGGTCTGTCTCTCCTTCTCTCTTCTCTTCATCCACACCACGAACAGGAGAACCATACCTGGAGCACAGAGAACACACAAATGCATGAGGAACCCTTGGCCTCTCATAAGGAGTCACCCACAGCTTGTTCTTTTCACTCCGCATTCACCGTCCTGTTGATGCTCCGTGAGGTTCCTGAACTGATACCTCTTTTGGATCTTCTGTGGTGGTTTGTTTATATTTTGATAGAATTACAGATTTGTTTCTCAAATTATGCTCATTGTTTTGCTGTTATTAAAGGCCTGTGAACAAAGACTCCAATCTCCACCAAAGAACAACAGACACTGAGTCGGTCTGGAGAACCTGGTTAAGGATGATAAGGAGTCGCTAAAGTTCTCATACTAGTTCCACAGCCATTCATTTTTGATTCATCGACTTATTGGGCATGAGATTGCTGGTCCTTATTTGAGAATTATGATGTTTGGCGAAGAATGGTGGTGTTCACCAAAGAAAAGTGATTTTATGATGTCTGTTGGAGAGAGAATGATGGTGTTTATTGGAGAAAGGTGGTGTTTATTTATGAATGATGGTGTTTATTGGAGAGTGATATTGGTGTTTGGTAAAGAATAGTGGTGTTTGGGTGAATGGCAGTGTTTGGTGGAGAATTCTGTTATTTACTGAAGAATGATATTTGGTGAAAAATAATGGTGTTCAGAGGAAAATTATATTTATTGGAGAATTAATCATTCTTATACAGCACATTTAAAGATAGCAGGTATTAACCAAAGTGCAGCATGTAATCTTTTTTAAAGCACCCAAAAAAATTGTAGTAAAAAATAAACTGATTTCAAATTTGAGATCTGCTGTGGAGGATGGCTTTAGAAAGGATGGAGGGTAGTTCTGTTTTTTTTTTAGCAGCTACAGAGAAGGCCTGGTCACCTTTAGACCTCATCCAAGAGTGTGGAACATCTAAAAAAACATCTGATCAAAGGATCGTGGGACTCGAGAGGTAGAACAGAGGCTGGTAAGGTCAGAGATATAGCTTGGAGCTGTGAAGAGCTTTAAAAAAATTAATAATAAAACCATAAACTCTGTATCTGACGAGCAACAGGAGCAACGCTCTCTTTTTTCTTGGTGTCTGTTAGAAGACTGGCAGCTGCACTCTGGACCAACTGCTGGTGTGACAAGCTTGACTGACAGATTCCCATGTAGACAGAGTTACAGCAGTCATCACCAGATGAGATAAAAGCCCAAAGATCCTTATAAGACAAGGTACGTTTGAGTTACCATATAATTCTGAGTGGGAAGACACTACTGTGAATAATGGTGTTTCTTTGTTTATTTTAGCAGAAATACACAGATATTAGGTGACTGCAGCCCCTGCTATAGCTCAGGATCCCACAATAGATATAATATGTATAAACATATACTGTAATTGTAATACAACTTGCACAATAACTGCACAATCAGAGCCAATCTTCATACTTTTTGCCAATATGTACTTTCTACTTCTATTTGCTATTTGTTTTTGCACAATGAATCTTGTTTCTCTGTGTACAATGACAGTAAAAGAATTAAATCCCAAAGGTAACTGTAACGTCTCAGGGTGGCTGATGTTAAAGGCAGCCTTTAGTAAGGGTGTAGTTGTGGGGTGCACGTTCCACAGGTGTGGGGTTTGTCACAGGGTGGCTGCCTTTTAGTTCAGTCAATGTTTATGTTCACGGTTTAGTTTAGTGCAGGGTGGCTGTTGGTAGAGGCAGCCTTTATGAGTGAACCCACGTGTCTGGGTGTTTGTGTGTGATCAGCAGGTTGGCTCTGAGCTTGCGAGGAGCTCGGAGGCACCTGTTGATTACACACAGGTGCTCCAGTTTAAAGTACTCCGGGCTTAGGGCTCAGGCAGGAGCAGCGCAAGTGCTTGAGTCTCCACAGCTGGGCTCGTTAGGAGCTGAGTGAGAGTGACTCAGGATTGGCGGAGAGTACGTTTAAATCCACGGGGCGTGGTCACCCCAATCCCAAACCCAACATTCAACATCTTAGTGAGTCTGGGTGTGTGAGCTGGAGGGAAGGTGGAACTGTAACAAAGTAAATGAAACCGTATCTTGCATGTAGAGTCAGTAGACTCAGAAACCGTCTTGCCCTGTGGTTTGTGCTGTGCTGGTGAGAGTCGGGTGTGAAGTGAGTTGGGACTGTGTGTACTGGAATCTCATCCTGTCTAGGAGAAGCCACAAGGAGGAGAGCAGACAGCTTCACAGCGATCGGCGGAGAGAAGCAACTGTCGAAAGACGAGTGGCACGTTTTCCTGACTGTCTGTTTCATCTTGTGCTCTCTCCCTCTCTCTCTCCTTTCTGTGTACAAATCAGGAGTGACGAGTGGCGGTGTGAAAGTCCAGAGCTCTTAAAGAGGACTGGGAAACATACAGAGGACAGGAAAAGCACTGGAAACGGAGGTGGACTTTGCAAAGTGCATGACTTGAAGAAGTACCAAGGAGGGTGAAGACTCCTTGGAGTGCAGTCACAGGGGTCCTGTGCTTCTGTGTTGGACTTTAAGTGCTTGTGTTTCTAATAAACTGTCTCTCTGGAACTCTGCTGTGAGCTGCTGTGTCTCTCTGCCCTCAGCGTCATGACAGTAAAAATATTTTTATTTTATGTTTATGTTCCCTAGACAACTGTAGATCAGCTTCAGTCTCCATCTTCACCTGGCTTAACGGGCAGGAATAATATTTCTGAAAGATGGCCCCAAGTGGAACCATGTGTGAGAATGGTATAAGACCCAGGGCAGAGCCATAAGGTACTCCCCACCTGGCTGTTTCAGAGTTGGAGCCACAAATTCCCACCATTACAGAAAACAAGGCAAATAAGAGGCAAACCTCTGCCCTGAATGTCGACACCGCACTTTCAACGATCCAGCAAAACAGTGTGATTGATTGAAGAAGGAGTAGAACTATTACTATTACATATTACATTTCAGCATGTTTCTGAATCAGTATCTAAAAGTAAATGTAGAAAACTCCTGGAATTTGTCCAGAATATTATATGGACATTTGGTGGGAAAAAAAACCTCCAAGACCTCAGACACAAGCGGTAGCTTAAAGATGGGTTTAACTGATGGGGCTTTTTAAAAAACGAGGTTGGGCAGCTGCTTATTCAACAACACAATGTATTAAACTGCCATCAAATAAGAATCCTGGGACTAAATACAGCACATCACTGAGTGGCCAGGGGGAAACACATCCAGGGAGCACATGCTAGGATATACATGATTAAATCAGTTAAGGAAGACACGAACATCTGATTATGAGGAATTCTAAAGGATCATGGGATAGGGGTGAAATATGTGTTCAAATATTTTCCATTTTTCTGATAAAGAACCTTCTAAATCCCTCGAGTTTCAGTGATGGCTGTAGGGATTACTGTATGAGGGGGGAATTTTGGTGTAGTTACTAGACGATCTGCAGTGCATGTTTGGCAACGGTAATATACTGGTGAGGGGTATTCTGAGAATATTTCAATATCATCAGAGAAGTTCTGCTCTTGCTGCTTTAATGGAACACTTATAGTCATTTCCCTCACAATTTGGTAGCATACATGAAGCTTATTTTTCCATTTTCATATTGCCTTCATTCCCGTCTAGCAGCACGAATTACACTGTTTAATGCAAAAAGCCTAAAGTAAAACTTCAATCATGGCTAAAGTGGAGCAGCTGGATCTATAATACTGAATTGAATAGAGCAAGCAGTTCATCAGGGTTTTCGCACTGAGGGGATCTTCAGCAATAGTGAATAACAAAGAACTGTCTGAGAAGCGACAGGCTGTCTGAGGGGTTATAGAACAGGTGAACAGATGTGTTGAGGAGGTGGTCACTGAATAGAGATGTCAGACAGTATGGATCTGTGATTAGCTGCATGTGCCATTTCTATATTGATCACTGAAAAGACAAAAACAGGATACGCTCTAGAATGAGTCTGTGCATAACAGATGGAATACATGAACCAAGAAGCTGTTGGTGTTTGGTGGAGAATCTTGATATTTCATGGAGAATGATGGTGCTTACTGTGAATGACTGGTTGAGAAGGATGTGTCTGAGGTTGTTGTCTTTAGTGATGAATTACGTTGGTGGAGAATGTTTATGTTTGTTAGTAAAGATGTGTGCTGAGGAATGTTTGTGATTGGTGGGGAATGACTGGTTGAAAATGGTGGTGTGTGCAATGTGGTGGCATTTGGTTATGAATGGTGGTGTTGAATAATGATGGTGTTTGTTGGTGAATGTTGTTTTTCACGGAGAATGGTGATGTTTGTTAATAAATGACGGTGTTTGTTGGAGAATGGAAAATTATGTTTGTTGGAGAGTGACTGGTTGAGAATGAGGTCGTGTGTTGGGGAATGCTGATGTTTGGTGGAACAAACCCAAATACTGGGTTCATTCGTTGAATGTGTGTGTGGTTGTTGCAACTCTCTACAAGGTTGCTCCCAATCCACTCCGGTTCATTTGGCTCACGGCTTCCTTCTTGGAACTTTTGTAGCCGCAAGCAGACACATGGAAGATGTGGTTTGTTTTATAACTTTGGATTGGTGTGCTCAAAGTTTACTTTTGTTATACATCATCTTGTACTGCATTCACAAGCCACAGCTGATTACAGATCCCCGTAAGCCAAGCCTGAGAAGACACCGATCCACTCTAAGATTCAGAAACTCTCCCCTACAAGACAACACAGTGTTCTTGCGAGCTCCAGGTAAATGTTTTATGGATATGGCTGGGTGAGCAACTCCCCATCTCCACTGAGGAAGGTTCTCTTCGCCGCCCGCAAAAACTTTCAATATTACATGCCATGAGCCGAAGTACATCGAGCCTCCACTTTGTTTGGAGGAGCACATTTTTGGCCACGAGGCTGAAATGTATGGGGAGTGAAGATGGGCTGAAACAAAGATGATGTTCCATCTATGGCTATTTAAACCATGAACTGTAGAGCAAGAGAATAAAACACAAGTGAAATAAAAATGTATTAAAGTGGACGTGTCAGGACGTGGTTAAAATGAATTCTCTCTTTCTCTTTATCTCTCTCTCTTTCTCTCTCACTCTTTATGTCATACTCCAGTCATGGCCAGGAAGTGCAGGTCCAGGCTCTGTGGTGAGGAACGGTTTGAAGAGGGGTTATATGTGTGTGTGTGTATGTGTGTGTGAGTATGGCTTGTCAAAAGTTTCACAAAGTTTGCAGGCTTTGTGTAATGACCTCTTTCTACTCCTTTTAAAATCCCTGACTTTGTGAAACTGCAGGCCATGTCCCAATTATTCTAACAAAATAATGACTTAGTATCTCACAATAATTTTCTTTTTTTTCCAATCTTTGTCTTCATAATGACAATTTTCTGTAAACATTGACTATTTTTCTCAAAATAATGAATTTTGTTTTCAAATTATTCGTGATAATGTCAAATGAATGACATTTTTCTTTAAACATTGATTTCTTGTTTCTAATTGCTAATTTAATATTTCAAAACATTGACTTATTGTATCCAGTAATGCCTTTTTTTAATCATTTACTTAATATGTCATATTAATGACGTTTTCTGTAAACACTGACTTATTATCTAAAAAAAAAGAAAGATTTTTGTCTTGAATCTTTGGCTTAATATGTCAAAATAATTATTTTTTTTCTCTAAACATTGACATCTCTTAAAATAATCACATTTGTTCCTCTAAGCATTGACTTAATATTTCAACATAACGTTTTTGCCTATAAACATATGCTTTGACATTGATCTCAAAATAATGATGTATGATCCTGAAATAACTACTCTCATGAAATTTAATAAGGTACTAATAAGACACGCTAACTCAGTGTTCTGAGAAACATGTAATTTGTGATGCATTTTAAGAAAGTTAGGATGGGCCAGAAGCAGTGGAGCAAAAAATAACAGGCATTTTATTTCTCTTCTACTTGGATAGAATGGGCCTCCATAGAATACTGTCACAGATTCAGCATTAATTTATTATCAGTTAATATGTCTCTCTCTCTCCCTCCCTCCCTCTCTCTTGCTTTCCGTCACTGTCCTGCATTTTCTCAAGCGCTGTCTCTGTGCCATGATGCAATCTGATCAGTCCTGTGCTGAAAATAGTGTGTGTATGTAGTGTGCATTTACAGTATATATAAAGTGTATGTAGACAGTGTGTGTGTACAGTGTGTGTACAGTGTGTGTATAAAGTGTGTGTGTACAGTGTGTATAAAGTGTGTGTATAAAGTGTGTATAAAGTGTGTGTGTACAATGTGTGTACAGTGTGTGTATAAAGTGTGTATAAAGTGTGTGTATACAGTGTGTATAAAGTGTGTGTGTACAGTGTGTATACAGTGTGTGTATAAAGTGTGTGTGTACAGTGTGTATAAAGTGTGTGTACAGTGTGTGTATAAAGTGTGTGTGTGTACAGTGTGTGTACAGTGTGTGTATAAAGTGTGTGTGTACAGTGTGTATAAAGTGCGTACAGTGTGTGTACAGTGTGTGTATAAAGTGTGTGTGTGTACAGTGTGTATACAGTGTGTGTATAAAGTGTGTGTACAGTGTGTATAAAGTGTGTGTGTACAGTGTGTGTACAGTGTGTGTATAAAGTGTGTGTGTACAGTGTGTGTATAAAGTGTGTGTACAGTGTGTGTACAGTGTGTGTATAAAGTGTGTGTGTACAGTGTGTGTATAAAGTGTGTGTACAGTGTGT
>JBBJLR010000139.1:27048116-27060298 GCA_037577145.1 Brachypetersius gabonensis
GTGTGTGTGTGTGTGTGTGTGTGTGTGTGTGTGTGAGATGCAAGAATGTAAATAATTAAAATCTCTGGAAACCAAAGTGAAAACCGGCCTGTTTTGTTTTTAATCTGCTGATTGGCACTGTTCTCCTGGGACAAACACAGAACACCACTGAACAGAAAAAACATAATCAGCTCATCCAGATCCATCTCCAGCACACACACACACACACACACACACATGCACACACACACACACACACACATGCACACACACACACACACACACACACACACACACACACACACACACAAACAATGCTTCATATCAATCCTGTAAGGAACAAACACAACACAACCAAACACCCCAGGGAAAACAGAAACACACCGTCCTCCTGAGTGTGAGAGTGAACGACCGCACAAGTGAATCAGAGCAGGGCACAAAGGTTCACACACGTTTGCATCAAATTCCTTGTTTTCTGTTGTAAATACAGCAGCATACAAGAGCCCCTCATTTCTTCATATTTCACTTTGAATCATCTTGTTGGTGCATAAAAACTTTTTTCTGCCTGTCAAACTTTCTTGTCTTTGGCACATTGAGTAGAATAAATGAAATAAATGGGAACAAATGTTTCACCACGACTGGCTGCAAAGTGTCTAAAGAAACAAGGAGCCTAGATTAAGGAGTTCAAACTAGTTTGTTCTACTTGAATGTTTTATATGTAGGCAACTATGGGGCTTAAAAAACAAATGCATTCATTTCAAAGTAGTTGGGTTCAGTGTGTGTGTGTGTGTGTGTGTGTGTGTGTGTGTGTGTGTGTGTGTGTGTGTATAATAATAATAATTGCACATACAGTATTTACATTAAGCACTAAAACGTGCCTCCAGTCTGGCAGATTAAAATACAACATGGCAAGTAATATGCAAAATATGCAAATTAGCTCATATGGAACAGACAATTGCCTGTGGTGGTCCTTGTTATTCTGTTCCATTTAAAATAAAAGTCTAGTTTGTACGAATCTGTTCTTTTCATCTCCACCAGCACCTTATTTGGAGGAACTTGCTGGACTACAGCAGATCTTGAATTACACACAGAGAGGAAACATCAGGAGAGGAACCAAAGGAACAGCAACACCTATGTTAAGTGGTGGTGATCAAGAAAGGGGTTTCTTCTTCATAAGAACTTCAGTGTAAGCAGCATCACAGGCCTTCTCCTCGAGTTGGTGGAGTGACCCAAACACTTTTACAACGGACAAAACAGCTTTACAGAATACATATTTGAAATTGTCGCTGTCGGGCAGATGTCCAAACCAGCTATTTTTCAAGAAACTCAAAAAAATGATGTATATTCTAAATAAATGAATACTGTGTCATCAACATTGGTATAACATCTTAAGATATGATTATATAACTGTGTGTAAGGTTGTATTGCCGATATTTTTGCAAAATCTTTCCTAAACGGATTTACATGGATTTTGACCAGCAAATATGGACGTAGAAGTTTGTGCCATTATTGATTTTAGTGGTCGCTTTGCATCTAGACAGAGCCTCTGTACATTAGTTGGCTATCATTTGTTGTGTCGAGATCAATTAACAGACTACAGCACTTTATTAAAGCCTACAGCTGGTCTAACATGGTTGAATAGCCTTTGTTTGCTCCTTCTTGAACCAATGAACTGACAAACAGAACAGAAGCCTGATGGTTATAAGAGGGAAATGTTTAACCTGAAAACTTACCCAGTTACTCGCACTCCTCCTCTGCATCAACATCTCAGGAACAACTTTTCTTTAAAAATGTATTCAGTTGTGTTGTCGCTATACTTTACTTGCAAGGAGATCATTTTGAAATACATGGCATCACTAAATGTCTTCTTCTAGCTACTAACTGGCTCAATAGTGCCATCTTCATGAAAGGAGTAAACAGCAGCTAGGCTGAACTGAATACAACAATGAATATATTCTTTAATATAGTAAATAAGATATTAAATATTAAATTCACTTTATAATACACATCGCAAGTAGTGTACAGGTATGAGATTGCACATAACCTCAGTCAAAATAAAGATGTCGTAGCTTTTTGCTGTCTTACGGCTTCTGCTGCGCGGCTGCACTGGATGACAATGGGGTGGAGTTACAAGGGTTTGGCGACAGCTGAAGTGTCCAGTGGAGGTAAGAGATTTAATCCCAAGCTATTTCCAACACTTTTCATTGGTTAATAATTTCAAAATTTTACAGACCCACATGGAGACTGACCAATAGTATCGATTTGTGAATCGATTGGAGTTATGAGGATTCCACCAGACAGCAATGATACGATCCAAATATGAATCTGGAATGATCCTGATTTGTATTTTTGATACAATACTGATATAATCTCGATATTATTATGATATGATACATATATTTGATGCTAATAGGATCCAGATATGATCCTGACATGATCTAGATACGTTCCTGATCTGACCCTGATGTGATCCTGGTATGATGTAGATGTCCTGATAAGATCCTGATGTCTGAAGGTATAAAGAGAGGGGTAAACAGTGCTGATGAAGGATGGAGGAGGATCATGATCACACACTCAACCTTAGAGGAGCCACTTCTCTGCAACAGGGAAACCAACATAGCCAAGTGTCAGCGGACTGTGTGTGTGTGTGTGTGTGTGTGTGTGTGTGTGTGTGTGTGTGTGTGTGTGTGTAAACACAAGTGCTCTCCAGCAGAGTGCTCTGAGCAGCAGCAGCAGGGCTTCGTGGGGGATTGTGCTAACGAGCATTTGAGTGAACACATGGGAGAGTGTTTACTGAGTACTGAGAGCATCATTAACTGCTGCATGGTGTGGGTTCCTGCAGGACAGAGGGACAGGGCACACACACACACACACACACGTTGGAAGGGTGGGAACAAGCAGGTACAGGTTCAGTGTACATTATTATTAATAATAATAATAATAATAATAATAATAATAATAATAATAATAATAATAATAATAATAATAATAATATAAATGAAGTATCATTATTGTCTCTGTTGGTGTAATGGTCAGGCATCCCATTACCTTTGCCCATACAGTGTATGTTGACTTGTGGGCATTTGTATTGTCCATCCATCCATCCATCCATCCATCCATCCATCCATCCATCCATCCATCCATCATCTCCCGCTTATCCGGAGTCGGGTTGCGGCGGCAACAGGCTAAGCAGGGATACCCAAACTACCCTTTCCCCGGCCACTTCATCCAGCTCTTCCAGGAGGACATAGACTCTCCAGCGTGTCCTAAGTCTTCCCCGAGGTCTCTTCCTGGTGGGACATGCCCAGAACACCTCCCGAGCCACCTCATCTGGCACCTCTCAAAGTGGAGGAGCAGCGGCTATACTCTGAGCTCCTCTCTGATGACTGAGCTTCTCAAAGGGAGAGCCCAGATACCCTACGGAGGAAACTCATTTCGGCCGCTTGTATCCGTGATCTTAATCTTTCGGTCACTACCCACAGCTTGTGACCATAGGTGAGAGTAGGAACATAGATCAACCAGTAAATCGAGAGCTGAAGGTCACGGACTGTTGCGGAACCATGAAGAACCACCGCCTGAAGACCCACCTTTTCAAGGAGCACTTTGGTGACTAACTACGTCCCTTTCCTACTGCTTACTTAAAAAAAAAAAAAATGACTTCTCATTTTTTATTCTCTATGACTTGCGTTGTTCTTCTCTATAGCTTTTGTATTGTTGGGTTAGGTGTTGGCTAATTAATATTTGACAGTTGTATAGATGCTCTGACTGCAGTATCTCGGTTAAATAGTTGACTTGGATTTAAGCTGTTATTCAGGTAAGATACAGTTGTGGGCTTCTTAAGCACTGATGTACGTCGCTTTGGATAAGAGCGTCAGCAAAATGCTGTAAATGTAAATGTAAACCACATCATCTGCCTCCAACAGAACCACATCATCTGCAAAAAGCAGAGACACGATCCTGAGGCCATTAAACTGGACCCCCTCAACACCCTAGCTTCGCCTAGAAATTCTGTCCATAAAAGTAATGAGCACATTTCCCTCAAAGAAATCCAGAAGTCATTCTCCATAGCATCTCTGAACTCCTCCCCGACATGACAGGCATCAACCACCTTACTGACAGATGTTCCCAGCAGACCCTCACAATACGTTTGGGCCTGCCAGGTCTGAACAGTTTCCTCCCCCACCAGTGGAGCCATAACCAGTTGACAGCTCCGCCCCTCTCTTTACCCGAGTGTCCAATACATGCGGTCGCAAGTCTGATGAAACAATCACAAAGTCGATCATCGAACTGTGGCCTAGGGTGTCCTGGTGTCAAGTGCACATATGGACACCCTTATGTTTCAACATGGTGCTTGTTATGGAAAAACCATGACGAGCACAGAACACCACTCGGGTTCAGATCGGGGGGCCATTCCTCCAAATCACACCCCTCCGAGTATCACTGTTATTGCCCACATGAGCACTGAAGTCTCCCAGTTTGAATTGTCCATCATAAGAATTTAGAATTTTTTAGGCACAAGCTCTTTTGAAATCAAGAATATCATCTGGAAAATGTCCTCTCTTTGCTGCTGTACTCTTCCGGGAAGACAAAGTTACTACCCTTGGGTTGGGGGGTGCGCGAATATCCCAGCGTTTGGGGTCATGAAACGATGGATAATAGAATCCACACCCTCCACTAGTGGGAGGATTTCACTAGAGCTATATTTTAGGCACATTATATTTGTCAATACCCTTGAGTTAGATTATTACATTTTCAAATGACATTTCATGACAAATTCATGCAGAAAACCATGAAACTCCAAAAGCTTCAAATATTTTTCTTTGCCAAGATCCCCAGAGGCGTCCAGTATCATCAGTGTGACTGGGAGCGGTCCTCTGGGCCGGAATCTGTAGGAGAAATTGGGGACAGTTGGTCAACATACAGCAAAAGCCACTTTCTCACCTTGCCACTCCTACATGCCCCTTTTATTGTGCTCTGGCATGTCACTGATGGTAAGTGATGAGATTGTTAGCAGGTGCGCTCTTGCCATGTGCAACCCGGCTATCTAAAACAGTGGTACTGAAATGGCTGTCATCTTCTTGCCAGCAGCCAGCAGGAGTTTCAGCACCATGGACAGCATTTGATGAGTACAGTACTATCTATCTCTATATAAGTGTCTATATCTAATGAAAATATGCCCCCGTTTTATTAGGTGTTTCTACATAATAATAAGACACATATGCATGATATATATCTACATGTAATAAAAGTATTCTCCATATGTATAACATCTATATAAGTATACGTAATAATAATGTGTTTTTTGTGCTGTAGATCAGACACTTATTATACACTGAGGATTCTCCATTATGTTGATCTTTATAATGCTGGACCCATACAAGATCAAAAAGACATTATCCATTATCATACAAACCACAAGGCACATTTATTATCTCCTTCACCATCATGAGTTAAGATTCCCCCAACGTGAACATGTCCTCTTTAAAATAAATGAATTTGTCCCTAAAATAAATCAATGTGTCAACACAGTTCTCATATTGTACTCTTCTCGTGCCATAAACAGTGCAATAATTTAAATATCCTTCACATTCAAGAAGTTGATTGATCGTCGTGGTTTATATATATTCTGCTCATTTCATGTGTTGTAACAAGGTCCAGTCCATCAGGGCTGCATGGATTATGGGACAGGATTTCATATTTATGGAGGCATCTCTGAATTAGTCTTTAAAACCTGACAGCTTTAAAGCCTCAAAACCTCTTTGGGAAGAATTTTAAAGGCTCTGTAAGAAGATTCCTCACCTGCTGGCCACCTTGTTTACCTGTCGTCTAGACCAGTGGAACACCTGCACGTGCTGTCCACCCTCTAAACACAGATTCACACAGATTCCAGCAGAAGCTTATCCTGATTCTCAGTGATCCACAGCTGGAGCTCCAGACTCTTGCTAATCTATTACTGGAGCTCCAAACTCTCAATCTACTGCTGGAGCTCCAGATTTTGCTGCTCATCAGGGCTTTAGTATTTTCATGCCTGCCTCAGATACATTGTTAGTCTCCTTGGTGATATGACACCTATCTGGCGTCCACCAGGGGATGGGTTCCCCTTTTGGGTCTCGATTCCTCCTGAAGTTCCTTCCTCCAAGTTTTTGGAGGTTCTCGTTGCCTCTGTAAGCTCAGACCCTCATTGCATAAAGCTTTAACCTTAGCGTTAAAAGCGCTTTATAAATAAACTAGACTTGACTTGACATCACTTGGCCTCGATTTTAGGACTAGAAGGCTGACAGCTAGCAGCATCGCAGCCTTGAAAAAAGGCAAGCAGCTTCTTTAAAAAATAAGGAATTTATACCTTTTTAAACAGAACACAGACACTGCAGAGCGAGACGTGGATCTTAATGCCCTAATTCCTATGCTATCTTAGTATGATTCTTCATTCAGCACCAAGAAACTATTCTGAATATCCTGAGCTTTCACTTTGCTTTGCTTTCCACCATTGTGTCAATCAAGGGTGGGTAATGTCATGATATACTATCATTTCCTAGATAAATTATTATTTTCTTTTATGAATTAAAATAAAAAGTGAGTCCAACTGAAAAAATGAGTCCAACTGAATCAAGTCTGACTGAACCAAGCCTGCCTGAACAAATTCTAACTGAACCATGTTTGAGTTCAACTGAACCATGTCCGAGTTTGACAGACTTGAACCAAGCCCAGGTCCAACTGAACGACACCTGAGTCTGACAGAACCATGGCTAAATCCAAAATCCAACTTTCTCCTAAGTCCAACTGAACCAACTGAACCAAAACTTGAGTTTTACTGAACCATGTACAAGTCCAACTGAACCGAGCCAGAGTGTAATCGTGCCCGACTTCAACTGAACTGAGCCAGACTCAAACAGAACTGAGCCAGGACCAACCTTCAGGTGTTTTCTTGTACAATATGGATTTTTTAGTGTGAGTGCAGTCCTTGAGCAAGACTCTGTAGTCTTCTGCAACTGTTGCAAGATTAATCTGTTATTCACTTTGGATACGAAACACATCCAGGACAACCTACTTGTAGAACGCCACCTCTCAAAACCTTCAAGTTTTCACTGCAGGGACTGAAGTCAGTTTTGCCCAGTGAAGGAAATAACAGCCTACACAGCAAGCTTCTAACGTGGAGACAGAGGGAGGATTAGGAAAGCACCTCCACCCACCATTTCCACAACTGATCTTCCACACTGTACAACACTAGCACTATCCATATCTTTCTCCGCTGCATACACAACCGCAACAAGCATCACGTGATGGGCACAAAGGGGACATTAAACGGAACCCACTGAATGACAATTGTCTGTAGTCGCTGACAGTGAACGCTTTTTAAGTGTTAAATCTGGATGAGAAATCTGCGGGCAAACTGAAAGAGACGAATTGTGTGCGGCTTCGTAATCCGTCACAGCAATTCCCCGCACTGATCTTATTATACTGATTCGACAGTGAAGCTCGTCAGAGAGACCGAGAGACAGAGAGAGATAGAGAGAGAGAGAGAGATTTACATTCCACAAAGAAGCAGAAAAAAATGACACGAAGAATAAATAACGCAGAGATGCTTTCATTTGAAAGCTGTGTTCTTCCATCAAACACGAGCGTCTTTCGGATGCATAAATAATATAGTAATAAGAATCACCGCTCGTTTCATATTCATAACAATCTGAGTGTGAATTTGTAAGCATGTCTGGATTCCATGCATCCGAAATGACACTTTAATCCTTCTTCCCCTGCCCACCGGATAAGGAGAAACTTTGCCTGTTTTATTTTGCACCATTCCCTCAAAGATGTCACCAGGAAACTTGCAGAGGAGATAAATCAAGGAGACGCAGGTTCTGGAGGGCCTGGAATAAGCAGCTCGAACGACGTCTGTGGAAGCTGTTTTTTATGCAGTGCTTTAAGCAGAAAAAAGTAGAAATGCTCTTCTGCCTTAACTGTTTTGAGAGTAAAAATGTAGAGTTTGATCATCTCGGTCCTGAAGAACTTCACCCTGTTCTCAAATAAGACCGCCTGATTCTGAGACGAAAATGTGGGGTTTTTTTTGCAGTGACCTTCAGACATTCAGACAAAAAGATCAATCAGCTTAATTATTTATAATTGTTTAATTTTATATCAGTAAATTACCCTTTTGAATTTTATGTAGTAGGTTTTATATATGCAACTATAGTTTGCATATACAGTCAAGCCCAGATTTATTCATACCCCTGGCAAATTTTGACTCAGTTACTTTTATTGAACAATTTCTTCTTGATGGCACAGGCGTCTCCCAGAAGATAATAAGACAAGTACAAGAAGCATCATTATGGAGAAAAATATTTCTCAGCTTTTATTTACATTTAAACAAAAGGTGGCATGTTCAACATTATTCATACCTTTCTCAGTAATCAATAGAAAAGCCTTTATTGCCTATTACTGCAGTCAAACTCTTCCTATAGTTGCTGATGAGCTTTTTGCATGTCTCCACTGGTATTTTCCCACAGACTGTGACAGTTTGCAAAAGGTATGAATAATGTTGGACATGCCACATTTTGTTCAAATGTAAATAAATGCTGAGAAATATTTTTCTCCACAGTGACGTCTCTCGTACATCGTCTTATTCTATTCTGGGAGACGCCTGTGTCATTTACAATCAAGAAGAAACTTGCTTGTTGAATAAAAGTAACTGAGTCAAAATTTGCCAGGGGTATGAATGATTTCAGGTTTGGCTGTATAGGTGGATGATCGCATAAATGCCAACAATTCATTTGAATTTGATGCACTGAGAATGTCACCAACATGTATATCATGTATAGACTACATTGTTTAAATAATGGAAAATAATGGACATAATAATAATGGAAAAATGGACAAATGGAAAATAGCAGGTACAGAAACTACAAATCATTTCCTATCCCAAGCTGGTGCATGAGTCTAAAGGTTTTTGTAGGCTGTGTGCATACAGGAATGCAAAATATGCTTCTCCCACATATGCATTTGAAGGAGGACCATGCAGAAAATGAGTGGGGCTATAGGAAGTGCAGTCATAGTATTAAGATGTGTTGTTGGAATTTCTGCAGTGACAACAGCAGAAAACATTGCTAGACGGATGCAAGACCATCAAATAGACACTGAAAGAGAGTTTACCAGCAGTCAGTACTGTTTCAGCTCAAGGATCCAATAGACGTGTGGTGATGCTCAAAATATGCAAAGATGCACGAGCAACATTCGCCAGCGATCTGTGTTTTTGTTCCACAGACATTTATTAACACTGCCACATCTGTCATCACTGCTTTCATCTTCTTGTTGACAATGTATTTCACCGCATTCTCTATCCCCCCCAAACAACTGCGGGCAGCCAGTGGGTGGTCCTGCACACAGACTGTGGTCTAATGTAAATTTCGGACACGCTGTGAGCACATATTGTGGCCACACTGAGGCAGCTTTCGCTCTGTGTCTGAGCGTACAAACATCTGGCCTCGATCGGAATCTGACTCAAATGGCGCTTTGTGTGCAGGAAGGCGGATAAAATTGCATGAATATGATCATGAAACTTTAATGAAAAAGTCGCCGCTAGAAAAAAAATATTAAACAGAGAGAGACACAAGAAAGGCTGATGGAAACACTGGGTAAAACCCCTGAGTTCTGCCAGGAAGAACAGAAACTGAAGAGAAAAAGAGGTAAATAACAGATTGCCAGGAGGTCAAGGGAAGTGCTTGAATGCAATGTTCGAAGTCAAGGTGCTCCAGGGGGCAGAACATCAACCACACCTTCTGTAGATCAAGAACATCCACAACATGGTTTGAGTCAAGAGCATGATTCAGCTGAGACAGAGAACCAAAATCAGAATCAGAAAACTTTAATGATCAAGAGGAAAGTGCTTATGCTATGACTGCACAGACACACAGCGACACTGAGGTAAGAGCAATATCAAATATAAAGTCTAAATAAATAAAATAAAAATATAATGTGCAAAATACTCAGTATGAAAATGTGGTAGACTATTGCGCAGAATAATAAAGATATTGCACATAATGATAATGATTTAAATCAAATAAAAAATTGCAAATCTAAGTAGCAGTAGGTTTTGGCACAGATTATTGTGTGAGTGTGTGATGGGGGAGGAGTTATAAAGGATTTTCTGTGGTGTTCAGTGCAGTCACTTTATGTTGGTGAGAAAGAGCTGAGACAATGAGCACTTGAAGGTTGTGAAGGGCACTCAAGTGTCCTTTAACTAAACCTTTTCCGTCAGACATGCACACTAGCCCTCTGGGATGGAGTATCGGTGGAGGACAAGAATCCCTCCTTGGCTATCAGATAGATGAGTTACTGTGGGTTCTGGTCTTCAGGGAGTTCCATGGCTACAAGCACTATGATCATGAGTGCTTTTAGCAGCTCTGCTCGTTGTGATAAGTGTTGTGGAGACACAGTTTCTCTAACCACAGTGGGCCAGGCTCTGCTTGAGGAGGTCCAATGTAACCTACAAAGTGAAACGGCCGCCAATCGCAGTATAAATTTCTAATCAGTTCGCTCTTATAGAGGCCCACCACAAACCATTCTTTTATCTCTGGGGTCTTCATTCTGTTGATGAGATTCCCATTAGAGGTTCTTTTTGCCCGCTGATGCTCCAAAATGTTGCTCATATTGAGAGAAGAGAAGCTGTTTCTTAAAAAGAGAATGTAGCTAGTCTTACTCTGACATTATGTGAATTGGATCAGTCAGCATGTTTTGATTATCAAGAGCCAGAAAAACAAAAGTTAAAGCTTTGAGAATTTATTTACTTTTAATATCAGCCACTGATGCATCTCCCAGATCTTTTTTTATCTGTATGATCCCGGTGTTTAAGATTCAGGATTCTGTCTTTATTTATAGTTATACGAATAAAACGTGTAGTATAATTTGCTCAAGAATCAGCCTGGAAACAATAAGAGTTACACATAAATTAAATCAAAGGAAAACAGATGGCAGATGAGGTCTAGGGAAGAACCCAAAGGTTCCTCCTCTTGCTCTCAAGTAAGTTTTCCTTTTAAGGCTCTGTTATTCTCTGAGATCCTTCATTTTGCTCTTATGTAGTTTCTCCTTTGGTGTTCTTCCTCATGCTCCCAGGGAGGTTCTCATTTTGACTTAGTTATTTTCAGTGGTTCTACCTCATGCTTTTAGAGAGCTTCTCCTTTCTTCTGAGGGTTAGCTCCTTATAGTTGCTCCCCCTTTAGCTCTGCTTATGAACCTTTGTTGCTCTCATAGTGATTCCTGTTCATTGTCTGACAAAATCTCAGTGGTTTTTCTTTAAGTTGTCAGAAAAGGTCTCCTATTGAGACTTCTCTCTGTAGTCTGATAATCTAATGAAGTTTCTTCGGTTTGAATCTTTGTTTCTCTCTGTGGTTCTTCCTCATTCTCTTAGGGAAGTTCTTATGTTCTGTATTGATTCCTTTCCATAATATTTCCTAATTTCCTGACGTTTCTCACTCATGTTTTTACAGAGTACTTTTGTGTCTTGGTTTCTCTCTGTTTTTCCATTTGAGTCTTTGTTCCTCTCGGTGGTTCCTCCTTGTGCCCTTAGGTAAGTTCTCCTTCTAAGCCTCAGGTTTCTGCCTGTGGCCTTACCAAATGGTTTCATGACATTTCTCTCTTTGTGTTTGTGTTCTTCTCAGAGGTTCCTCTTCCTGCTCTTGTAGGGTTGAGAGTTTCTTTTGGGTCTGGATGCTTCTTAGTGGTTCCTCCTCTCCTTTTGTGTTTTTGTTTCTCTTGGTGTGTTGGTCAGTTGTTCCCTGTGTATGTTGTTTCTGGAGAACTTCTCTGTGATAGTATCTCATGTTGAAAGCTCTGTACAGAGAAAATGGGATTGAACTGAATTAACCAGGCCTGGTTGGGTGAGTGTCCATGTGGTGGTTACTACCACTCTGTCCCACACTGAGGCTCATTAATCTCCAGTCTATGGGCTGTGAGGTCACCTGGTTGACACCAAGACAGATTATGGGCCCCGTCCCCAATACATCAGACGACCAAGGGGGGTATTTTATCACACTTTCTGTCCCAGGAGACTAGGGGGGATTGAGGGGGGTACCAACAGGCGCTCTGCTGCCATTGGGCACTCGAGAGTCCACACCAAGCCAAGGTCATCCTCTCTCCCTCTCTCTCTCTCTCTCTCTCTCTCTCTCTCTCTCTCTCTCTCTCTCTCTATCATTCACTCTGTCTCACACCTAGGC